>CM035807.1:18598984-18878984 GCA_020466095.1 Chlorops oryzae | reverse complement strand
TCATATTAATTTAATGTATCTTCTATTTTAAAACTGAACATTATAACGAATTTATTTGAATATTTTTATTTTCGAATTCGCCTATTCCTAAATTGAAAAAATTACCAAGGGGACGGATTGGCAGATCTTGATAGGTCCTAGACTCGAAATGTACTAGACCCATTCTAACCAAAGCATTAAGAAATTAGCAATGGCCTAGCTAGACTTTACTAACCAAACCCAAGATATAAACTAGACAAATCTAGCCAGGGCCCTTGCAATATCTAGTTAAAATTTCCATCCGGGAATCGTCATAAATTTATGAACACAGTCGAAACTCTCTAAAACGATTTCCTATATAACAATTTCTCTCTATAACGAATTTTCTCAAGGCTTTTGGGCTATAGTTTTAATCAGTGGCGGAATGAGTAGGCAGTTGAGATTTTACTGCCTCAGACAGCAGGGCTTATTTTCGCCTTTTCTGATATTGGTGCATTGACGATCCGAAATCGACGGCTCTGAAAATTGGCCGCCCAAGGCAGCTGCCTAAGCTGCCACTGTTTTTAATGCCTTTTTTCTCCCTATGAAAAATGCTCGCTTTGACGAATCATTTTCTCTTTTTCATTATAAAGAGTTTCAAATGTAGCTCTTATGTTAAAGCAGTCGTGGCCGATCCAGTGCGAACAATAAGCCTTTAATACGCTCGCAGAGTTTATCCAATCAAGGGATTTACAAGCTACTCAGGATATAATGCAGTTTAACTGAATGGCTAGGAAATTGTGTTACTCATTCTAAAAACATTTTTCCCGCAGTGGCTATAAAAAATAGTCGAAGGGCTTGTTCATTGCAAAAATGGTTGGTCACCCCTGGCTTAAAGTACCTTTAAAGCAAGAGAAAAAAAAAAAAATTTATTGTAATTGAATTGAGGTTGTTCTAAGCGTAATTATCGAAAGAACGATATTGGATTCAGTTCAGGTTACGAAGTCTTTGCAAACAATTAACCAATTTTCGAACAATTGGGATAATGGAAACGAAATTTCCTGAATTTTATTTTCATAGCCAAGCATATACATATGTACATACATACATACGTTGCATTGAGGACACCTTTCTGGTAAAAAAATAACTGAATGGTCCTATCAGAAACTGATATATTTCAACATGATTCTATCTAAGCTCAATTAGGGACCATCCTATTCGGGTGTGACTGGTTTGAAGACCAAAAATATATGGCGAAAATGTGGAAAAATTAAGTCCTGTTTTTGTTAGAATTATTAAGCTGATTTTCTATTTTCGATATTTGTTTTATAAGTCCACATATCGAAAATCCGATTAAAACATCTGCCTTTGAATTAAAATATGTTTTGCAAAAACACAACCATTGAAAGTATTCAATTTTCAGTCGTTTGCGGTGGTGATATTGATCTGACCGAAAGTAGGCGAATCGATTCACCAAACTATCCACTTGAATATATGCCGGAAAAGGAGTGCATTTGGCGCATTACGGTACCGGAGAACCATCAGGTCGCTTTGAAATTTCAATCATTCGAATTGGAAAATCACGACAACTGCATCTATGACTATGTAGAGGTACGGGACGGTGGCGACGAGGATTCCGAACTAATTGGCATATTTTGCGGCTATAAGCTACCGCCGAACATTAAGTGAGTGCATCGCATGGCATCGCGAAAGGATTGTGGAATTTTAATGGTGTTTTTTTTTTAAATTTTATTTATCGTACTTTCAGGACCAATTCGGAGCGAATGTTCATAAAATTCGTATCGGACGGTTCGGTGCAGAAGGTCGGCTTCTCTGCGCTCTTCATGCCGGAATTCGATGAATGTAAATTTGAAAACCATGGCTGCGAACATGAATGCGTCAATACGCTGGGGAGCTATGAATGCGACTGTTTTGCTGGTTATGAATTACACATGAATGGGAAAACGTGTGAAGCATGTAAGTTAATGAGATTCTATGGTGGAACCTCTCGCTCAACCATTCTTTCATTTTGTGTTACAGACGCTTGTGGCGGTATAATCGATGCAAGTGTTCCCAATGGAACGATTACATCGCCAATGTTTCCCAATGTCTATCCATTGGCAAAGGATTGTGTTTGGGAATTAGTTGCGCCGGCGAATCATGCTGTTTTCCTAACATTCGATCATTTCGATTTGGAGGGTACAAAATACCAGTATACTGAGTGCAATTATGATTACCTGGTGGCCTATTCGAAACTGCTGGATAATCGTTTGAAAAAAATTGGCATCTATTGTGGCAACGAAATACCGCCGATGTTGAATTCATTGAATAGTATTTTAAGGCTTGAATTCTTTTCCGATAAAACAGGTAAAATATTTTATATTCCATGGGAGATAATTTAATGTGAAACTAATTTTAGAAAAATATTTTCGAATTCTTTAGTACAGCACACGGGATTCTCAGCACACATTGAAATCGGTAAGTGACCACTTTTTTTTTTGCCTAAGCTTATTCATAAAAAGAGGCCATAAAATGACAGATATGACCACTGACAATGAGAGTTTAATACCGTAGAGGATAAGGGAGGGTATGAATGAAAGAAGAAGAATTTCTTTGACTACTTGGGAGGACATCGAGTGGGTGGATACTGATGAGAACAGCCTAGGAACATCAAATTTCTCCATCCCATTATGATTTCAATTTAACCAAGTTTCATGAACCGTCTTAGATAGCTCTCTAAAAGATTTTCAGCCTCAACCTTCATGTAGTGGCTCCTGCTTTTCACTAATGAATAGAGCAGGAGAACTATTGATAGTTGCGGCCATCGATAGTCTCGATAGTCGATAGTCTGAAATATCGATAGTAATATCAGAAGATATATTTTAATTTCTACTAATTTGGTTGGCATATTGCTAGTGATTTCAATCAAGCATGCTTGAGCTGTTTAACTTTTAAATATCCACCATTTGAAGGTTTTAAATTTAAAAAATAATGGTGGTCCTATAATAGTTTAATAAAATACTGTGCATAAATATCCCTCATCATTTAATATCACGTGGTAGTATACAAGAAGCCGAATTTTAAAACATTTCTTACTCAATTTTCCATACTTTGCTACCAGCACTGATGCTAAGCAGTATTTTGGTGACTCTTTTCCCATGGATATTGAAAAAAAAAACCATTCATTTCTGTTTTCTTGAAGAAAGTGGTCATCGAAATTCCCTTGTAAACATTTGAAATGGTTTTTGGTTAAAGGTAAAATCGAAAAAATCCCCTCGTTCTGGCATCCGTACATAGAATAAAATGTTAGCATGACGCCTATAATTCTCATTTGGTTTGTAAAATGGGACACTTAAGACTCTCAGAGTTTCCGAAGATTTTTCAAGACGTGATGAAGGAAGAACGTGCGTACGTCATAATCATCATCACCAGTGATGCCAACTCCTCAGATGAAAAAAGCGCTGATTATTTTTGAAAACGCGCTAAAAAGCACCGGAAATCAATGGTTCCCAATTTCTAATTTCAAAAAGCGCTAAATCAACCAAAAGAATGCGATCAAAATATATTTTGATGTTTTTTTTTTTCTTTGAATATTTATTATTAGGTGTAGTAAAAAGAAATCCATTATTTTTCCAATAGATGGCGTTATTTATCTGCATCTCGCGTTGTATAAGTCCGATCGTGTTCCGCTAGGGGGCATTAGAAAGATGACAGTTCCTACTAAAAAAGCTTCTTTGACACTTTTTTGATTGATTGATTCAGTTTTGTTTGAGAGCTTGTCAAAGATGGACATCAGCAAAGAGAAAATTCGCTACATTTTACAGTTTTTCTTCGATAAGGGAGAAAACGCAAGCCAGGCGGCTGAAAATGTGAATAGCGTTTATGGACCTAATACTGTAACAGCCAATCATGCGCAATTTTGGTTTCGTCGATTCCGTTCCGGTAACTTCGATGTCAAGGATGCACCACGCACTGGAAGGCCAATTGTCGAAAATGTCGATAAAATCATGGAAATTATCGAGTCCGACCGTCATGTTAGCACTGTTTCGATTGCAAAAGAGCTTAAGATTGCACAAAAAACCTTTTGGAATCATTTGAATAAGGCTGGATACACAAAGAAGCTCGATGTATGGGTGCCACACGAGTTAACGCAAAAAAACCTCATAGACCGAATTTCCATCTGCGAATCGCTGCTGAACCGCAACAAAATCGACCCATTTCTGAAGCGGTTGGTGACTGGTGATGAAAAGTGGGTCACTTACGACAACGTCAAGCGAAAACGGTCGTGGTCGAAACACGGTGAACCAGCGGAAACGGTGGCCAAGCCAGGATTGACGGCCAGGAAGGTTTTGCTGTGTGTTTGGTGGGATTGGCAGGGAATTATCTACTATGAGCTGCTCCCATACGGCAAAACTCTTAACTCGGAACTCTACTGTCAACAATTGGACCGTCTGAAGGAAGCAATCGCCCATAAGCGGCCAGCTTTGGCCAATAGGAGAGGAATTGTGTTCCATCAGGACAACGCCAGGCCACACACATCGATAGTGACTCGCCAGAAGCTCCGGGAGTTTGGTTGGGAGGTTCTTCTGCATCCACCTTATAGTCCGGACCTGGCACCAAGTGATTACCATCTGTTCCAGTCCATGGCGAACAATTTTGCTGGTGAAACATTCGCTTCAAGAGAGGCTTCTGAAATTCTACTGTCTCAATTTTTTGCTAATAGGAACGAGGGCTTCTATGAGAGAGGCATAATGAAATTACCTTTAAAATGGCAACAAGTTATCGAACAAAACGGCGCATATTTGACCTAAATCGGGTCATTCTAACTATCTTAAATAAAGCCCTCAATTTAATGCAAAAATAATGGATTTCTTTTTACTACACCTAATATATTATAAAAGAAATGATTAAATATGCTTCTTACAAGTGTGCGCTTAGATTAGAAACGGTGCGACTAAGGCACCGAACAACCATCTCTTTCTTCCCAATATGCCATTCTATATCACAAAATAGTCACGCAAAATGTTTCTCTGGTCTAAACGCAATTACAAACTTAAAGCTGCCAGATTCATCATTGGTTCATCTTACAGTTGTTGTGTTAGGAAGCAATACTTGGCTTACGTTATTACAATGTTAAAAATTGAAGGAAACCCAAGCGACACAGATATCAAATTTGGAGAGTATTCTTAGACATAAAACTCTTTGAATGCTCTTTAGAAGGTCTTTGAAAAACTTAATGTCTTTCAAAACTCTCTGAAAAGTATAAAAGAAACTTTAAAAAATATCTTGTCTCAAACAACTCTTTCAAACGTTTTTAAAATACTTCAAAAATCGGATGTCTTAGAAAGCTCTCAATAAACTCTTTGAACAGTGTCCGAAGACCGATTTCCGAAATTGTGTTTTTTTAACTCTTCGGAAACTCTTATATTGGTATTTCAAAGAGGTAACACATTCATATTTAGAAAACTCTTCAAAACACATTTTAAAAAGCTTTGTGAGAGTAGACCTCTATATTCCTGTTTATAAAGACCTTTCAGAGATTTTCAGTGACGTCACGTCTTTGGAAACTCTTACAAAGAACTTATGGAGAGGGAATAGTGAGTCATTAGATTTTATTGCTTGTTTTTGACATTTTTCTCATTTACGCAGGGTTGACATTAACAAGTGAGAACAGAAATAACAAAAGCAAAATAAAAATGCAACTCTTACCAGGGGTGTTATTTAGATTGAAACAAAAAAAAAATACTGATGCAACTCTAAATTTTTCTGGTCACTTTTGAGACGTTTAACTTTTCAGAAGGTCTTCAAAAGACATTTGGAAATCCGCCATCTTTTTGAAACGAAGTTGCATGATTTTATTTTTAAGCAATCAACCGAAACTTTTTTTATGCTTTATAAAAATTTTGATTTCAAATTAAGAAGGGAAAATGCATGAAATAAGTTTTCTAAAATTACAGAATAAAATTTAAAAGAAACGGAAAGAAAATTTTAAAAATAACGATTTTTAAACTTAAAATTTTTAACAAAACATTAATATTTTAAAGGCGCGTAAAAATTTAGTGGGGTAGAATATATCATATTGCCGATGAACTGATCTCCGTTTTCATTTTTATGTTCAAATAATCGAGATATTTCAATACAATTTTTCATATTTTTTTATTACATTATAATCTTCACACGCGTCCTTTTGTGTTCAAAATATTTCCAACATTGAATATGTAGGACGTCTTTTGTGTTTCTTCTAAAAGAAAAAGAAATAGGATATATTTTATAAAACGTATGAGCATATTTGCGTCCCTATCACGCACACTGACTGATGATGACATCATAATTCAGTCTTTCAAAGAACTCTTAAAGATGTTTTAAAGATCTTTCAAAGAGTTCTCAAAGACTTCCTAGAGAGAAAACTGATTTTTTGTCAAGTCTCTAAAAACTCTCATAAGGCCCTTAAGCTCCGCCTTTTTGCGTCCTTTTAGTCTTTAGAAGGTCTTCAAGAGCGCTCAAAGAGCTTTTCTGAGAGCATAAGCTCTCATTAATTAGTCTCTGAGCGCTCTTGAAGACCGTTTAAAGACAAGTTGTGTCGCTTGGGAATGCTACTTTGAAAACTTTAATGAACGCAACGAAAAAGCGTTAGATTTCGTGCAAAAATAGCTTAGCGCTAAAAAGAAGTTTTCGCGCTGCGGGCCTTCCAAAAGCGCTAGATCTAGCGCGAAAAGCGTTAAGTTGGCATCACTGCTTAAATCTATATCTCGTTAAGTCCGAGGAATGATTTAAAACAAGCCATGGTGAGGTTCGTGGAGACATGGAAGATACAGAAGAAGGCGATGACAATATCACATCTTTTGTTCTCTTTGTTCGTCTTCGACCTAACTGTAGGTACCTACTGTTGTCCTACTCGACTGACCTTATAGCAAAAACTGGCTAAGCTTACACACTCAAGCACACACACACACAAATTTTTCACAGCAGGCACGCATTTTTTACGATGATGTATAATTAAGTGGAACATGTCCGATCGTGCAAGGGTTAAGGTCACGAAAACAATGTACACTTAAAAAAAAAACTCTTGAGGGAGATATTTCCAAAGCCGACGGAATGAAAGTCATTCAAATGAATTCTATCCTGGCCCACTTAAACTCCTCGATGCCTTGATGCAGCCCGCTGGAAAAATTGTATATTCGTATACCCTCTTACATAGCACCCAAATGGGTAAGGAAGTACAAGCAATCATAAAGTTTTAGTTGCCTTCCAAAACGCACCGACGCAGAAAATTTTTTCAGAAGTCGTTTAGGGCATAACAAAACTATACACCGAGATCATTTTCTAAATCCCCTTTGTGATTTCACACATTTCGAGCGGGGGTTTGAACCCCCAAAATCACACTCCGAATACGCTCATAGTTCCCTTTGAATGTATTCGTCCTGAAAACAAATTTCCAATCATTATTTCCCTCCAAATGCAAAACTACCCCGAGAAATGGTACTTTTTTCAAAAAATTCCTACAATTCTCACTCAATTCATGATTTCGGAAACGTATATAAAGCAATGAATTGAAGAAATTTTCAGTCATCTCAGTAGAGCTGGAGAACTATCGGAAGGTATATTTTCAAATTTGAACATCATCACCATCATCATCACCATCAACAACACCATCACCATCAACACCATCATCATCATCAACACCATCAACACCATCAACACCATCAACACCATCATCACCACCATCATCATCAACACCATCAACACCATCATCACCACCATCATCACCATCATCACCATCATCACCAACACCATCAACACCATCATCATCATCACCATCAACAACATCATCACCATCAACACCATCATCACCATCATCACCATCAACACCATCAACACCATCAACACCATCAACACCATCAACACCATCAACACCATCATCATCATCGCGATCATCACCAACACCATCATCATCACCATCAACAACATCATCACCATCAACACCATCATCACCATCAACACCATCAACACCATCATCACCACCATCACCATGATCATCATCATCACCATCATTCACTGTCATCATCATCGTCATCACCAACATCATAATCATCATTATCATTATCTTCACCAACCTCACCATTATCATCACCAACCTCACCATCATCATCGATAATTTTGACAATCGATAATTTTTATAATCGAAAAATGAATTTTCGAGCGGGTCGCCCTAATCTAAATAAAGGCATTTTTAGGAGTCTTTCCATTTCAAAAAGAAGACAGCCCTCTGTCACCGTCAGCATCACCTTTCCAATACTAAAGTAATTGTCCATGAATCAAAACCATCGATAGTCTTCAAAAACCATCGATGTCTTCGAAAATTTGAAACCATCGATAGTATCGATAGTGCTATCGATTGTTTCTCCAGCTCTAAGGGTGAAGCAAAAACGTGTGTAAGTTTGTCCTATTTATAGGCTCGATAGAGCTGGGGAGCTATCGATAGTTTGATAATCGATAGTTTCGATAGTCGATAGGTTCCATCATCGATAGTTTAAAAAATCGATAGGTTCATTAATCGATTATTTCAATAATCTATAGGTCCAGTAATCGGTTTTTTCAGTAATCGGAAGGACCAACAATTGATTGTTTGATAATCGATAGTTTCTGTAATCGATAGTCAAAATTATCGATAGTTTAAACAATCAAAAGTTTCATTATCGTTATTTTCAACAATCGATATTTCCGATAATAGTTTCTAAAATCGATAGTTTCGATTATCGATAATTTTGACAATCGATAAGTTTGACAATCGAAAGATGAATTTTCATTTTTTCATTTCAAAAAGAAGAAAGCCAAAATCGACATTTTCGATAGTTTGAAACAATCGATAGTATCGATAGTGCTATCGATTGTTTCTCTAGCTCTTATGATGAGGCTCTGTCGACCAAGCTTACAGCATCTGCTCTCTGAGGTAAATATTTGGAGTTCGGAGGCTTTCTTACGTAAAGAGTTTTGGAATAAAGGTAGCAATCCTACCAACGAACTAGAACACCTTGGACCTATCCCCCATCGCATCTGAATCTTTGATATGGAACTAGTATTCACCTATTTTTTATATAGACCACCTTTAAGATGTTGAAGGAGTGATATAAGCTATACAGGATAGAGTCAAAGATTCGCTTTCTAAGATGTCATATGCATTATGGTCTTTTGAAAAATTTGAATAGGTGTGTTAAAGACAAATTTTAAGGTACTTAAGGATATGATTTAAGGTTTTTATAAGAGGCAGGTTTTCATAGTTAAATTGCTTCAACTTTCTTGTTTTGTTTTATTAATTTCCTCCACTCCAAAGATTCGCACGATTTCCTCTCAATAGTAATCATCATTGTCTACTTACAGACGACGACGAATGCAGCATTGACAATGGCGGATGTCAGCATTTCTGCCGGAATACACTCGGCTCGTATCAGTGCAGTTGTCGGAATGGCTTTACCTTACACGAGGATCGCCACAACTGCACGGAGACGAAATGTAAATTCGAGATTACCAATGCATACGGTGTCATTTACAGTCCAAACTATCCCGATGACTATCCGCGTAATATATACTGTTTCTGGCATTTCCAGACAGTGCTAGGCCATCGTGTTCAATTGATGTTTCATCATTTCGAAGTGGAGAACCATCAGGTGGGTTTTGGGCACAATTTTTCCCCGCCCCCTCAGTAAGGAGCAATTTATGTATATCTTCATCTCGTTATTTTGCACATTCATTCAGGAATGCATTTACGATTATGTGGCGATACACGACGGTCGATCGGAGAATGGCTCGACTCTGGGCCTCTATTGTGGCGGACGGGAGCCATACAGTGTGCTGGCGTCTTCGAATGAAATGTTCATGGTACTTAAGACGGACGCTGGACTGCAGCGTAAAGGTTTCATGGCATCATACTCAACAGGTGCGGGAGAGCGAAAAATTCACATTGCTTTTTCTTTTAATTGAATGAATTGAATTTTCCTTAGAATGTGGTGGTTATTTGCGCGCCACTAATCGCACCCAGGTCTTTTATTCACATGCACGTTACGGCAGCCGACCGTACGGGAAGCGACAATATTGCAATTGGCGCGTACAATCGGACCCGGAGAGCAGTGTTAAAATAAAATTCCTTCACTTTGAGGTCGAGTATTCGGAGAGGTGCGATTACGATTATGTTGAAATATCGGAGGAACTTCTTAGTGGCTACATAAGCACTAAAAATCATGGGCGCTACTGCGGCAATAAGGTAGACTACAGATACACAAAAAAAAAATTAAATTAAATTAATATTATTTAATTAAATTATTAATTTTAAATTAAATTCAAATAATCTTTTACAGCGTCCATCTTCGATTGTGTCGTATTCCGATACGCTTTTGATTCGATTCCAAACGGACGAGAGCACTTCGTTGCGCGGTTTCGCCGTTTCATTTGTCGCCGTCGATCCGCCCGATGAGGAATTAATCGATGATCTTGACGCTGTTACGCCGTTTCCTGGCTATATGAAAACGATGTACTTGAAACCCGATCAAATAACTTCGGATGTAGAAAATACTGAAAAGGACGACGACGACGAGGACAGCGACTATGATGACTACTTCAATGATCGACGATCGTCGAGACATCGAACGCATGCGCTGAGATTACAAAAATATTAGCATTCAATTCCATAAAATGTTTGTTGTTTTCATTTTCTTGTGATTTGTAAATATGTCTTTAATGGATTTTTAAAAACTTTTTATTTTGATATTAATTCTAGCAAATAAAGCGAAGGAAGAAAGGGTTAAGCGTACTTTTTATGTAATGTACTATTGTTGAAATTCTTTTGTGATGACACAGAATCGACTGGATTGGATATGTTTTTGAGATAGGTACCTATATGTAGGTTAACTTCTAAGATCACAAACCTACATTATTGATTAAATGTTAAGAATTTAATAATATTTTTCTGCATATATAAAAATAATTGATATAGTAAATGTTTTTATTAACCCTTTTCTGCATGAAATATTAAAAAGTTGAAAAATAGTTTTTTCGCTTTAAATGGTTTTGTTAACCCTTTACTTCAAGATATATTAAATATTTTTTTGTAGTACATACATATAATATATCATGTTATTAACCATTTATTGCAAGAGCTATTAAAATTTGGAGAAAATTCCGCTGTAAAATGGTTCTATTAACCCATGACTGCATGATATAAGTATTGAAAAACAATTTTTCCGTATTAAATGGGTTTTTTTAACCCTTTACTGCATGTTATATTTTAAAAAATTGTAGTAGAAAATGCCTTTATTAACCCTTATCTCCATAAATATTAAAAAATTGAGGAACATTTTTTTTACGCTGTAAATAGTTTATTAACCCTTTACTGCATGAAATAGTAAAAAATAATCTTCTTTTTTTTTTGAGAAACCATAGGTATATGCGTTCGCTTGTGGCAAAGGGTTTAAACGCGAGCAAAATTCACTTTTTTACCAATCAGGGCTGTGATCTTTATCTTTCTCCCTGGTAATGTGCAAATTGATAATCGAGATCTTGAATCGCTTCAAAAATCTTCTAAGAGTGTACTTCAAATTTCTTTTTTTTTGTATCATCGCCTATATCGACACAATGGAAAAACATTTCGATAAGAGATAGATGTAGAAAAAGATATTTAAACCAAGAGCTTCGTTTAATTGAAATTCGAATTTATTTATTATATTTTCGATCGAGATTCACCATTCCAAATTGTAAGATTAAAACGATAAAGTTCGCAGAGTACGAGACAAGAAAAAGCCAAAATCCATGATTCAATTTGAACATTCCCAATATGCAGAATTCGAAACGCTTAAGCCAGAAAATATCGATTAGCTGCAATCAAAAATAAAATATGTTTCAATTAGTTAAAAAAGTTTCTATTCATCAGAATAAGCCATACCCATACATCCTTGTCGCGTAGCATGTGATGGTGAAGCAGAGATCTCTTAACCCTCTCACGCTGAGCGCAGCAGCAGTGGGCCCCGACAATCAACAAATATATATCGACGAGAATAATGAAACATTCTAATCCTACTATAATCGGAAAACTTCTTTTAGAAGCATAATAAAATAAGCATTGAGCATAAACATTACACAAGAAATATACGAAACGTTGCAATAAAAAAATAAAAATGGCAATTTGAAAAACATGATTGAACTCGTTCATGCAATTCCAGATCGGACGCTCGAAATATAAAATTCTCTCAACTCTTTCGGGACTGACGGCGTTTTCAAGGCCCTCTTCCAATCGCTTTAAAATCGTGTAAAAGCAAAGGAAAATAACAAAAATGTCCAAAGAGAAAATACAATTCGTTAGATCCATATAAGTCAAACCAACGAAGGGCATAAGACTCAAAATTGGAATGACATTCGCCATGTAATTAATCATAGAAAAATTCACAGAAAATCGGTAAACGGTTTGCACGATTTTCATAAAGAAGATAAGCAGCAACTTCCAATTGAATATTTCCAATCCGAATTCAATCGCGTATTCGAGATGTCCAGCAAAGTCCGTTAACCACTTCGATAGTTGCTTCCGCTTCCAGAGTAATGTCAATAAGATCAGCAGAGAAGCTGTAATTTGGACAGTATCTGTTATAATCAAAATTATAACGAAAATTTCTTCATCGCGATCCTCAAACATAATACGGTAGATATAACTCTCGCCAAGAACGATTAACGGTGAAAATATTAAAAGCACGATCCAGGCTATTAGGGCCAAAATTGTACACCATCCCTGTGTATAGAATACTCGAGCTCCCTTAATACTCAGGCGGTGCCGAATACCTGGCGCCAAGGATAACCATTGGCTAACAACAATCAAGGCGCCAAGTGTAAAAGAGAATATTTTATTGCACACGGATGGCTGGAAATTTGACAAACGGAGCCGGCGTGGAACTGCCGACATATTCGATGTGATTGCAAATATCTTTCCAAGGGATGCGGATGTATGCGCGAGCTACTTTTACGCTTCCTTGCTGAGCCAACGGACGAGCAAAGAATGCAATCAGTAAAAACATTGACAAAAAAAAAAAAATGAGCTCATGGATAAAAGACGTAGTGCGGTTTGGTGGGCTGTGATGGGCTGTCAGGTCTGTTTGTGCACCTAAATTATTCATGTATTCAATGCATTGATCAGCGCCATCGAATCTGTGAGGGCGCGAAAACTGATTGACTCATTACATATCACTTATGGGAACTTTTAAAGTGGACTCGCAGCAATTTTGAGCGATCTTATCGCATGCTCCTAACGTGTTTTATGAAATTGCAGTGTGAATTTTTCTAGGGAATAAATTCCGGGAGAATATTGTTTTAGAACATGGCTGTATAGTACATAAAAGAACAAATTATTAAAATTCAATTTCAGTATTCCCCGAATATAAGCACCGTGCAAAATGCACGAAAAATATTGCTTTTAAGCGGCGCTGCTTGCATGAAAATATAAGGCAAATGACACAAGTTCGCGTGCATATAAGCGGAGAATGCTTATATCCAGGGTGCACATATCCGAGGAATACTGTATTGTTTAATTTGATTTTGAAATCAATTATCCGGATTTTCAATTTTGAGATATTCGGGCCTATTACAGCATAGTTGCAAATTTTCTGCTCTCCGGATTTATCATTTGAACATTCCGAAGCGAGAGGATATCATAGACTTTTCCAATCACAATTACACATCTACTTTGTTCGAGCATGGCCACTTTGGGTAGGCCTCTTATGAGCAGGCAGAAAGTGAGGTGTTCAAAAAAGTTTTGGTTTTGTGTTTTGCTTTTGCTTTTACATTTTAGTTCAATCCTGAAAATATGCAACTTTTTTATTTAAAAAAACGCTATTTTTTGAACACATCACCTCAATTCCCTGCTCAATGACTGCCAAGAGAAGTAATTCCTATTGACAGTGCTTGGGATACTGTAAGTGATGCATCGCTTAGCAGAGGACTTCCCCTTATTTGCAACTTGGAGTAGTCGGCGTCGATGTAATATTGTCATCGTCGCAAAGTTCAAAAACCCTTCTGTATAAAAGCAAAAAAATTAAAATGCATATTTAAAGGCGACATTTCATGCTAGAAGTATGCAAAGATAATTTTCGAATTCAAATTAAAGGAGCGCACTCTTCCGACTGTTTTAAGAAGCAAAATACATTGATTTGGCCATTCATAATTGACATTTCTGACGAGCAAGCGAGCAGGCGAACAGTGCGATAAAAGTAAAAAACAAAAATCAATTTCATTCAATAGTGAAAAGAGCCAAAGTTTGGCAAGAGGTTAGCGAAAATGAACGGAAAACCAGAGAAACACAGGCACAAAGAATGCGACATCCAAGACTGATTTGGGAGTTAAACCCAGAGCCGTTTGCATCGTAAGTTAGCATCTCAACCAACTGCGCCACGGAGGTCGTCATCGGAGTACAAAATGCAAACGAAAAAGAACTGGATTCTATGATCAAGAATAACACAACCAACCTTACTGGCTAATATATCGATATATAACAAAGACCTGCAGGTATTTAAATTGCAATATTTATTAATTAAAATGTTGAAAATGGCTTAGTCAGAAAAATAGTCACAAAGGCAGCAAAATCTTCAAATATATGTATACAGCAAGTATTCATAATCAGAATTTCAAAAATGTTTCCATTCACGGTACAACATTCCATCTCTTTGAGCTGCCGTCAGATTTGTCCTCGACCTTTCAAGCAAATCGCTCAGTATTAAAGTTAATATCTCCATGTCTTTACGAAACTCTTACCAGCCGTGTAAAATTATCCTGGCAACTCATCCGAATTCTAGCAGACGTTGCTGGGGAATGCAACTGGAAGTCTTCACTCAACCCATTATCGATCCTTGATGATGCAATTGCGTCTTTTATTGCAAAAAATACCGAGCATCCAATGAACAAAGGCGGCTCGCCTACAGCCTGAGAATAAAAATACCAAAAATATATTTTTTTTTTGCAAATTTACAATTCGAATTCAAAATATAATACCTTCGATGAATAAACAGCTCTTGGATTTGGTGCGCCAGTTAGCAAGCTGACGTTGAATTCACCAGGAATGTCTGCAAAGCCAGGTAATTTATAAGCACCAGGACCACGTGTATACAAAGCACCCTCGGGAGAGTACATCAGTTCTTCCATAACGAACAAACCGTAACCTTGAAGGAAAGCACCTTCGATTTGTCCAATATCAATAGCCGGATTGAGGCTTGACCCAATATCCATTACAATGTCGGTACTTAAAACTTGATGATCGCCAGTCAGACAGTCAATCTCAACAGTCGAGACACCAACACCATTCGTAAAGTAATTATAAGTGCGGGCATTTGGATTTGTAACCGGATGATATCCAAGACCAGGAGTCATGTAAAATCCAGCAGCCGATAAACTTATGCATTCCAGATACGCCTTCGAAATCCATTCTTGCCAAGTTGAATTCGGATTTGCCTTTTTAATTGGTTGTAAACGTTTATTCAGTTTCTCGCAGGCATCTATTACTGCCATTCCATTTATGTCAGAACCCACACTACCAGCCGTCGGTGATGTATTTGGAATAATACTCGTATTAGTTTCCGAAATGTGTATTAAATCGACTGGAATACCCAAAGCTTTCGCACAGCATTGTATCATTTTCGTATGAAGACCTTGACCGATTTCGACGCCAGCGTGTGATAATAGGACAGAACCATCCTGGTATATATTGACTAGAGCACCAGCTTGATTCAAAAATGCCACACCAAACGCAATGCCATATTTTGTCGGCACAATAGCTATTCCCCTTTTCCTCCAATGATTCTTCTTGTTGAAAGCTTTGATCTCTTCGCGCTTAACATAGAATCTCGATTGCCTCAGGCATTCTTCCAAGCATCTAAAAATAAGAAAGTAAGCTGAAACAAGTACTCAATTCTTTCCCAATAGACATTTCGAGGGATAAATGAATTATTTATGAATCCATATTCGGAGTACATTCGTCATAAGATAGCTCATATAAGACTCTGAAATCAATGTTACGAATGTCGCCAGCTTGGACAGTTATTCTTTCGACGTATTTCCGACTCATGACAAATTTACATGTCGGATTTATTTCAGACTCAATTCGGAGCCGAAAGTTTCTACATATGTCGGACGAATTTCGAACTCAAGAATCTGAAAATTCCGAAAATATCTTCTGGGTTATTAGCTTTATTCAGACTGTACTAAAGGGGCTAAACACTGCCATCCTACAAAGGCGACAAAGTGTTTTCCTGAAAATCAAATGAAGAGCACCAAATTCAAACCTCATAATTGGAAAGTTTTCCAGCTGCTGATTGTAGTGTGTAATGTCACCACTCTTATAAAAGTTCATTCGCATTATGTCAACGACATCCTTCTTTACAATACGTGCCACATCACGTATAATATGCTCTCCCGCAAACATGCCCTGTGGGGCTCCGAAACCACGAAAGGCTGTATTCGAAGGGAGATTCGTTTTGCAAAGCCAGCCGCCGACTTTAACATTTGGAATTTTATAGCAATTCTCAAAATGACACATTGCACGATGCATGATGGAAAAGGACAAATCCATTGACCAGCCAGCGTTATTGTAACACTCAATATAGCATGCCGTAATCAGGCCCTCCTTCGAGAAGCCCACTTTATACTTAAACAGGAATGGATGCCGTGTGCCAGTTATCATCATATCCTCATCACGATCCAACATGCAGCGTCTAGCATAAAGATAAGAAATTTAAATTATACGTGTATATTACTTCAGAAGTCCCTGGACGTACACTGGTCTCCGCAATCGATATGCTGCCAAGGCCGCTGGCGGTGCTACCATCATGGATTGTGATTGCTTCCCACCGAATCCACCTCCCAACCGTTTAGCACGGCAAAAAACTCGATGCGACGAAGTCGAAAGGACATGCGCCACCAACTTCTGAATCTCGGAAGGATTTTGAGTGGAACTGAAAATTTCAATCTCATCGCTATCACGGGGCAATGCAAGAGCGGCATTGGTCTCAAGGTAAAAGTGCTCCTGACCACTCATCCTGCAGATACCTTCGTGTATGTGGTCCGCATTTTTAAAAGCGGTTTCAATATCACCCTTTTCTATAAATTGTGGATAGTCCGGAAAATAGGCATTCTTCTCAATGGCTTCTTCGATTGTTAAAATTACCGGCGAAAGGTCTTTGTAAGTTACTTTCACTGATCGTGCTGCACGCTGCGCAAGTGATTGGCTTTCGGCTATGATCGCACCAATGATTTGTCCTTGACACTGCACTATTTTATCTACAAAAACCTGTTCATCGTGAACTACTGAGCCAATCGTATTTTCATATTCTGTAAGATCGGCACTGGAAAAGAACGCATGAACTCCCTCCATAGCTAAGGCCTGAAATATTATGTACAATATCCAGGAATCTTTAAATCCGATCATCATCTAGAGGAATACTCACCTCTTTCGCATTTATAGAAACGATTTCCGCGTACGGTCTTGTACTGAGCACCAATGCCATATAAAGCTCGCCCTCAGCCGGTGGAATGTCATCGCAGTAAATCGCTTCACCGGTAGCCTGCTTGAGTGCGGCTGCATGTACAGTGGGTCGACCAATTGGATCGCATAGCGGTTGTTCCGCTATAACTCGTTCAAAGACTTGAGCACTCTTCAGTGTCGGCGTATGGAACACATCTGCCCCACTCTTCTCCTCGTCCGCAATGAAGTCTTCAGACAAAATGCCAGCTTTGCTTAATCCCAAGCTAATCTCCAGGAATGCTTTAAAAAACAGACTCACTACCAATGATCGCCTATAAGCGATCATTCCGCCAGGCGCGGACTCCGACAAAGGAAGCTCATCACACAGACCTTCAGAAATTTTCTCAACCAGCGTACGATCCCAGTGTCGACCCACTGCCAATTGGGAACTCTTCGGTGCTAGAACCGTCGTTGGTGCCATTCCACCAAATGACATATGAATTTCACGAACAATGTCCGACTTGGGCTCAAAAAATATATTAAAAGCGCCATTAACAATCGCAATATCATCATCTCGACGTCGTGCCTGCTTGAAAGCGACCACGTACTGGCTTTCGAACGTTTTCTGAAAGTGTACTCCCAGGAGGACATCGTTCGGGGCAATCACGTTTTTCCGATACGAGGTGAAGAAACCGCTTCCCATATGCAGTTCGCGTTTCGCCACACTGCCATTGGAAAAGCTCGCAACATTCAGCTTAGCCGCCCCGGCAGTCAGAATAGGATTCATGTCGGAGATCGGACTGCCCGTCATAATGTTACCACCGAGACACGCGACATTTCGTATTTGCCTTCCTGCAAAATAGTGCAACATTTTCACTGCACATCGGAAGAAACGAGTTTGCGATTCTGGCAATTTATCGATGCGATCGTTAAGAATCTTCTCAACTTCGGTTAAACTAAGTGCTGCACCGAAATAAATGCTCTCCGCGGTCTCAATAACTTCTGTCATTTCTCGCACTTGCGTCGGGTTAATTAGGACCGGATACAGGAGATTTTTGAACTTCACCTCCACTCCGATCTCGCTATTTCCGACCACGAGTTTGGCATTCGGATGCTTTGCCTTAAGTTCAACCAGAGTGGATAGATCAGTTGGTCTATACCACGTTACACGGGGTCCTTTAAAGATTAGATTATTCTCATCGTATTGGGAATTCAGCTGAAGCTCTGGAGGGAAAATCGGTTCCTGGCTGGCATCGTACGGAAGAAACATGCTCTTATCAAATAATTTATATTCTACTTCTCTGCCGTTCATGGTAGTTTCTGCACAAGAACCACCATTGCTAGCTCCGTTAACTTTGCAGCAATTTTCTCCCATTCCACAGGAGAACTCTTTGGTAAACGTCTTATAGCCTTCGAGGATCGGTCGATAGCCAGTGCAACGGCATAGGTTACCCTGAAATGTTACTTCCAAATCTTTCATCGACGGCTGTGGAGAATTGCGAAGAAGTGCATACATCGACATCACAATTCCAGGTGTACAAAAGCCACATTGCGAGCCATGAGCCTTAGCCAATCTCTCTTGAACTGGATGCAATCGCGTGCGAGTGCTACCGATACCTTCGATGGTTATGACGCCACAGCCGTGCATTGAGCATACTGGGGTTAAACAGGCGTTAACTGCCAAATGCTGAATTTGCTTGCTACCACGTTGGATTCTTGAGACCATGACCGTACATGCACCGCATCCGCCTTCTCCACATCCCAGTTTCGTGCCGCAAAGATGCAGTTTGGTACGTAGATATGTGAGTAGTGTGCATTCTGGATCAGGATTCGAATCGATGACCTACAAAAAAAATTTCTCATTAGTTGAAAGATTTTTGAAAGTGCGTTAATGGGTAGGTTAGGTTAGGTTAGGTTAGGTTAGGTTAGGTTAGGTTAGGTTAGGTTAGGTTAGGTTAGGTTAGGTTAGGTTAGGTTAGGTTAGGTTAGGTTAGGTTAGGTTAGGTTAGGTTAGGTTAGGTTACTTGGGCTGTCATAAGACTGACACACTTAGACCTGAGGTCCGTTATGATACGCTATAGAGGTGAACACCTATCTCTAGAACCATTTTAAGCTAGAAATAAAGCCAACGATCTGAGTAAGATTTACCGAGTCTGGGTCCCTTGGGGATCGCATTACATAGTTTCCTAAATAAGAGAATATTTCCCTTGAAAACGTAGGGCACTGCAGTAAAAGGTGTTGCGGAGATTCTTCTTCCGCGGATAAAATAGATCGGGGGAGTTGTACAAGCTCTTCCGATCTCTTGCAGTTTACGATTGGCCAAAACGCTTTGGATTTGGAGCATGTGGGTCCTATTGAACACCTTTGCGTGAGTTGCCTATTTGCCTATTGGTTTAACCGGATCCGGCAGATTGCTAAAAAGGCTTAATTATGCTTAATTTTGCAAAAATGGTAAAAGAAAAACGATAAAGAGATTCTGCGGAAGAGATAAGAAGTAGAATTGCACTAAAGCAATGAACGAAATGAATATAACAATTGCTTTTTGTCCATTATCTAATTGTTTTTAAAAGCGAAACTAATGATAACAATTTTTGAAACCCCGATTAACCGAATTAAGTGGGACCGGGCTCGATTCGGATAATTGAAAATTCGGATAATCGGACATAGGCTGGTAATAAAGAAAAAACGAATCAATCAATTGAACACTTCGATCGGAGTAAATTACATCGAAGTTGAAGCTCGTTGGGTCGACCAATTGGATCGCATAGCGGTTGTTCCGCTATAACTCGTTCAAAGACTTGAGCACTCTTCAGTGTCGGCGTATGGAACACATCTGCCCCACTCTTCTCCTCGTCCGCAATGAAGTCTTCAGACAAAATGCCAGCTTTGCTTAATCCCAAGCTAATCTCCAGGAATGCTTTAAAAAACAGACTCACTACCAATGATCGCCTATAAGCGATCATTCCGCCAGGCGCGGACTCCGACAAAGGAAGCTCATCACACAGACCTTCAGAAATTTTCTCAACCAGCGTACGATCCCAGTGTCGACCCACTGCCAATTGGGAACTCTTCGGTGCTAGAACCGTCGTTGGTGCCATTCCACCAAATGACATATGAATTTCACGAACAATGTCCGACTTGGGCTCAAAAAATATATTAAAAGCGCCATTAACAATCGCAATATCATCATCTCGACGTCGTGCCTGCTTGAAAGCGACCACGTACTGGCTTTCGAACGTTTTCTGAAAGTGTACTCCCAGGAGGACATCGTTCGGGGCAATCACGTTTTTCCGATACGAGGTGAAGAAACCGCTTCCCATATGCAGTTCGCGTTTCGCCACACTGCCATTGGAAAAGCTCGCAACATTCAGCTTAGCCGCCCCGGCAGTCAGAATAGGATTCATGTCGGAGATCGGACTGCCCGTCATAATGTTACCACCGAGACACGCGACATTTCGTATTTGCCTTCCTGCAAAATAGTGCAACATTTTCACTGCACATCGGAAGAAACGAGTTTGCGATTCTGGCAATTTATCGATGCGATCGTTAAGAATCTTCTCAACTTCGGTTAAACTAAGTGCTGCACCGAAATAAATGCTCTCCGCGGTCTCAATAACTTCTGTCATTTCTCGCACTTGCGTCGGGTTAATTAGGACCGGATACAGGAGATTTTTGAACTTCACCTCCACTCCGATCTCGCTATTTCCGACCACGAGTTTGGCATTCGGATGCTTTGCCTTAAGTTCAACCAGAGTGGATAGATCAGTTGGTCTATACCACGTTACACGGGGTCCTTTAAAGATTAGATTATTCTCATCGTATTGGGAATTCAGCTGAAGCTCTGGAGGGAAAATCGGTTCCTGGCTGGCATCGTACGGAAGAAACATGCTCTTATCAAATAATTTATATTCTACTTCTCTGCCGTTCATGGTAGTTTCTGCACAAGAACCACCATTGCTAGCTCCGTTAACTTTGCAGCAATTTTCTCCCATTCCACAGGAGAACTCTTTGGTAAACGTCTTATAGCCTTCGAGGATCGGTCGATAGCCAGTGCAACGGCATAGGTTACCCTGAAATGTTACTTCCAAATCTTTCATCGACGGCTGTGGAGAATTGCGAAGAAGTGCATACATCGACATCACAATTCCAGGTGTACAAAAGCCACATTGCGAGCCATGAGCCTTAGCCAATCTCTCTTGAACTGGATGCAATCGCGTGCGAGTGCTACCGATACCTTCGATGGTTATGACGCCACAGCCGTGCATTGAGCATACTGGGGTTAAACAGGCGTTAACTGCCAAATGCTGAATTTGCTTGCTACCACGTTGGATTCTTGAGACCATGACCGTACATGCACCGCATCCGCCTTCTCCACATCCCAGTTTCGTGCCGCAAAGATGCAGTTTGGTACGTAGATATGTGAGTAGTGTGCATTCTGGATCAGGATTCGAATCGATGACCTACAAAAAAAATTTCTCATTAGTTGAAAGATTTTTGAAAGTGCGTTAATGGGTAGGTTAGGTTAGGTTAGGTTAGGTTAGGTTAGGTTAGGTTAGGTTAGGTTAGGTTAGGTTAGGTTAGGTTAGGTTAGGTTAGGTTAGGTTAGGTTAGGTTAGGTTAGGTTAGGTTAGGTTAGGTTAGGTTACTTGGGCTGTCATAAGACTGACACACTTAGACCTGAGGTCCGTTATGATACGCTATAGAGGTGAACACCTATCTCTAGAACCATTTTAAGCTAGAAATAAAGCCAACGATCTGAGTAAGATTTACCGAGTCTGGGTCCCTTGGGGATCGCATTACATAGTTTCCTAAATAAGAGAATATTTCCCTTGAAAACGTAGGGCACTGCAGTAAAAGGTGTTGCGGAGATTCTTCTTCCGCGGATAAAATAGATCGGGGGAGTTGTACAAGCTCTTCCGATCTCTTGCAGTTTACGATTGGCCAAAACGCTTTGGATTTGGAGCATGTGGGTCCTATTGAACACCTTTGCGTGAGTTGCCTATTTGCCTATTGGTTTAACCGGATCCGGCAGATTGCTAAAAAGGCTTAATTATGCTTAATTTTGCAAAAATGGTAAAAGAAAAACGATAAAGAGATTCTGCGGAAGAGATAAGAAGTAGAATTGCACTAAAGCAATGAACGAAATGAATATAACAATTGCTTTTTGTCCATTATCTAATTGTTTTTAAAAGCGAAACTAATGATAACAATTTTTGAAACCCCGATTAACCGAATTAAGTGGGACCGGGCTCGATTCGGATAATTGAAAATTCGGATAATCGGACATAGGCTGGTAATAAAGAAAAAACGAATCAATCAATTGAACACTTCGATCGGAGTAAATTACATCGAAGTTGAAGCTCGTTTCCGTGGGGCAAAGTCACGCAAATTTTTTTATATTACGCTTAGAACCGATTCGGACAATTGGCCATTCGGTTAAACAGCGTTCGGACGATCGACATTCGGATAATGGCCTGTTATGTAAAAATTTGATTTTTTTCTGCTGTAAAAATATTAAATCCTTTTCCATATGATGCGTTCCATTCCAGCCCAAAAATAGTTGAATTTTCTCCCACTCACCTTCTTGCCATTTACGAAGAACACCAAAACACTCGAAGACTCGTCGGTACTTTTATTATTATTCATAATTCGTTTTATTTTCTTTTCTTTCAATTTCGATTATTAATGATAACAAAACCTGAAGAAGCTTCAACGAAATTTGTTTTAAGTTTATTTGTTTTTTAATTTTAATAAAAAATACTTTTGTTTTACATTGGGTGCATTCAGCAGACTCAACTGTTGAGCAACTGTCGAGTGAGCGAATATTCGCAACTGTTCTTTTCGCTGAACTCTATGCTCACTTAACGGAAAAGTATTTCGATTTATTCTGATGTGAACAGCAATTATGATGGGTACATAACTCACAACATCAATTGGAAAAGTATTTATCGTTTTCGATTCATTTTATTTTTTGAATCAACCGTATTTCAATATGTTGAGCAAAAGGAGCTACATAAATTTCGCTACCAAAATTCGAGTCCACTCAGTTAACATGGTACGAATGCTCAGTATCTTTAAAGTTAAGTCTGCTGAATGCACCCATTGTATTTTACCATAAAATAACACTTAACAATGGGCTTAAAACGAAATCAGACCTTTCGCGAATCAACTCCAAAAATATTGCAACGTTAAATAAATGCGACACACACGCCGAACCTTTCCTCAAACAGAAACAAAACCGATCTGTCATGATAGGCCAAAAAACCGACGAAGTTAAAAAGCGATAAGTCATGAAGAGATCCGTTGATAACAGAGATTTAAACACATTGCAAACATTGCAAATATTTTCCTGCCCGTCGCGAATCCCTCCCGAAACCCCTTGTTATCGCCGAAAATGTTTGCATGCATAATGTTCTCGTTTTTAATGGATTAATTTTTATTGAATAACACAATGCTACAGCGTTTCTGTCCTTTTTGTCTATTGGTTATTTTATGTTAGCTTAGGGCTCCCTCATTCCAAAAAGTTCAATGGTTTGATGGATTTAAGTAGCGTTTCCGAGATATGGCCCAAATTGTGAAAAAAATCAATTTTCTCTTCTTTGCCGCATATTTCGAGCCATAACTCAATTACCGTATAAAATAGCCAAGGAGATAACATAGACCTCATTCGAAAAGCTGGAGACCGTTTACATTTAAAGGCACAGAACTCGATGATCGGATGACAAATGTGAAAGTTAAAAGCAAAAACTGCATTTTTATTTTTTTAAAACGTGGGTATTTGCTACTGTGGCTTTAAATATTCGTTACAATTCTCGCAAAAACTGGTATGCCTAATATTGGGATAATTTGCACTGGTTGCTAAGATATGGCTTGATAAGTGAGTGAAAATAGCGAAATATATGAGCAACAAAAATGGCCCTTCTGACCTCGTAGAAGCTACAATTCGAGTCGTAGGGTGGTGTTTAGGCACTTAAAATTTGTGTATGGACTCCACCTTTCCGTTCTAGGTCTATCTGGTTGGCTATTTGATACGGTAATTGAGTTATGGCCCGAAATATGGGGCAAAGTAGAGAAAATTGACTTTTTTCACATTTTGGGCCATATCTCGGAAACGCTACCTGAATTCATCAAACCATTGACCTTTTTGGAATGAGGGAGCCCTAAGCTAACATAAAATAACCAATAGAAAAGAAGGGCATGAAAAAAATTTTTCTTGTAGCATTGTGTAATCAACTTTGATCAAAATGTCACATAGCAGGCGCAACTAAAAGAGTTTGAGCTCTTACGTGTTTGGTTTTAAGCACTCGGAGAGTTCACTATTCAATTGAGTCCAAATGGCTTGCTAAGGACTTTTGGAACATCCAACAAAGCGTCTAATCCATGTACATTCCCTTTGTCAAATAGATCTGAGGATGATTTGTAACTGATACGTTTTTCTTATTATCTCAAAAAGCCCTGACGAAATTTGTTCGTCGCGATTGAATGTTCGAAGGAGGGTGACTAAGTGTTCGGTCACACAAGCCAAAAAGTATAACATCAGTAAAGAGCTTGCGAATTTCAAGCAAAAAAATTTAATCAAGCGTGTTTGAGCTGCTTAACATTTAAATATCCACCATTTGAAAGTTTTAAATTTAAAAAATAATGGTGGTCCTACATATAATGCTTAAGTATCCCTCCTCAGAAGCCGAATTTTAAAACCTTTCTTAGTCAATTCTCCATACTTTGTAACCATCACTGATGCTAGGCAGTATTTTGGTCACTCTCTTCCCTTGGATATTGAAAAAAATCTCTTCATTTCTGTTTTCTTTAAGAAAGTGATCAGTAAAAATTTCGTGTAAACATTTGAAGTGATTTTTGGGTAATGGTAAAATCAAAAAAATTCATCAAAACGAGAAAACCCCTTCGTTTTGGCATCAGTGCATAGAATAAAATTTTAGCATGACGCCTATAATTCTCATTTGGTTTGTAAAATGGGACACATAAGACTCGCAGAATTTCTGAAGATTTTTTAAGACGTGATGAAGCAAGAAGCTGTGTAAGTTATAATCATCATCACCATGACCGTCATCATCACCGTCATCATCACCGTAATCATTACCATCATCATCACCATCATCATCACAATCGTCATCACCATCATAATCACCAACCTCACCATCATAATCACCAGCCTCACCATTATCATCACCGTCAACACCATCATCACCATCATCTTCACAATCGTCATCACCAACCTCACCATCATCACACATCATCACCAACCTCACCATCATCATCACCATCATCGCCAACCTCACCATCACGATCTTCATCACCATCATCACATCATCATAATAACCATCATAATCATCATCACCATCAGCGATAGTTTCGATCATTGATAATTTTGACAATCGATAATTTTTATAATCGAAAGATAAATTTTCGAGCAGCTCGCCCTAATCTGAATTAGGGCATTTGTAGGAATCTGTCCATTTCAAAAATAAGAAAGCCCTCTGTCACCCCCAGCATCAACTTTTAAATGCTAAAGCAAATGTCCATGAATCAAAACTATCAATAGTTTTCATGAACCATCGTTGTTTTCGATAGTTTGAAACAATCGATAGTATCGATAGTGCTATCGATTGTTACTCTAGCTCTAATGATGAGGCTCTGGCGACCAAGCTTTTTTTACGTAAAGAATTATGGTATAAAGGTAGCAATCCTACCAACGATCTAGAACTCCTTGGACCTATCCCCCATCGCATCTGAATCTTTGATATGGAACTAGTATTCACCTAATTTTTTTAAATAGACCACATTTAAGACGTTGAAGGAGTGATAGAAGCTATACAGGATAGAGTCAAAGATTCGCTTTCTCAGATGTCATAGGCCTTGGGGTCTTTTGAAAAATTTGAATAGGTGTGTTAAAGACAAATTTTAAGGGACTTAAGGATATGATTTAAGGTTTTTATAAGAGCCAGGTTTTCATAGTTAAATTGCTTGAATTTTCTTGTATTGTTTTATTAATTTCCTCCACTCCAAAGATTCGCACGATTTCCTCTCAATAGTAATCATCATTGTCTACTTACAGACGACGACGAATGCAGCATTGACAATGGCGGATGTCAGCATTTCTGTCGGAATACACTCGGCTCGTATCAGTGCAGTTGTCGGAATGGCTTTACCTTACACGAGGATCGCCACAACTGCACGGAGACGAAATGTAAATTCGAGATTACCAATGCATACGGTATCATTTACAGTCCAAACTATCCCGATGACTATCCGCGTAATATATACTGTTTCTGGCATTTCCAGACAGTGCTAGGCCATCGTGTTCAATTGATGTTTCATCATTTCGAAGTGGAGAACCATCAGGTGGGTTTTGGGCACAATTTTTCCCCGCCCCCTCAGTAAGGAGCAATTCATGTATACCTTCATCTCGTTATTTTGCACATTCATTCAGGAATGCATTTACGATTATGTGGCGATACACGACGGTCGATCGGAGAATGGCTCGACTCTGGGCCTCTATTGTGGCGGACGGGAGCCATACAGTTTGCTGGCGTCTTCGAATGAAATGTTCATGGTACTTAAGACGGACGCTGGACTGCAGCGTAAAGGTTTCATGGCATCATACTCAACAGGTGCGGGAGAGCGAAAAATTCACATTGCTTTTTCTTTTAATTGAATGAATTGAATGTTCCTTAGAATGTGGTGGCTATTTGCGCGCCACTAATCACACCCAGGTCTTTTATTCACATGCACGTTACGGCAGCCGACCGTACGGGAAGCGACAATATTGCAATTGGCGCGTACAATCGGACCCGGGGAGCAGTGTTAAAATAAAATTCCTTCACTTTGAGGTCGAGTATTCGGAGAGGTGCGATTACGATTATGTTGAAATATCGGAGGAACTTCTTAGTGGCTACATAAGCACTAAAAATCATGGGCGCTACTGCGGCAATAAGGTAGACTACAGATACACAAAAAAAAAAAAATTAAATAAAATTACTATTATTTAATTAAATTAATATTTTTAAATTAAATTCAAATAATCTTTTACAGCGTCCATCTTCGATTGTGTCGTATTCCGATACGCTTTTGCTTCGATTCCAAACGGACGAGAGCACTTCGTTGCGCGGTTTCGCCGTTTCATTTGTCGCCGTCGATCCGCCCGATGAGGAATTAATCGATGATCTTGACGCTGTTACGCCGTTTCCTGGCTATATGAAAACGATGTACTTGAAACCCGATCAAATAACTTCGGATGTAGAAAATACTGAAAAGGACGACGACGACGAGGACAGCGACTATGATGACTACTTCAATGATCGACGATCGTCGAGACATCGAACGGATGCGCTGAGATTACAAAAATATTAGCATTCAATTCCATAAAATGTTTGTTGTTTTCATTTTCTTGTGATTTGTAAATATGTCTTTAATGGATTTTTAAAAACTTTTTATTTTGATATTAATTCTAGCAAATAAAGCGAAGGAAGAAAGGGTTAAGCGTACTTTTTATGTAATGTACTATTGTTGAAATTCTTTTGTGATGACACAGAATCGACTGGATTGGATCTGTTTTTGAGGTAGGTACCTATATGTAGGTTAACTTCTAAGATCACAAAGCTACATTATTGATTAAATGTTAAGAATTTAATAATATTTTTCTGCATATATAAAAATAATTGATATAGTAAATGTTTTTATTAACCCTTTTCTGCATGAAATATTAAAAAGTTGGAAAATATTTTTTTCGCTTTAAATGGTTTTGTTAACCCTTTACTTCAAGATATATTAAATATTTTTTTGTAGTACATACATATATCATGTTATTAACCATTTATTGCAAGAGCTATTAAAATTTGGAGAAAATTCCGCTGTAAAATGGTTCTATTAACCCATGACTGCATGATATAAGTATTGAAAAACAATTTTTCCGTATTAAATGGGTTTTTTTAACCCTTTACTGCATGTTATATTTTAAAAAATTGTAGTAGAAAATGCCTTTATTAACCCTTATCTCCATAAATATTAAAAAATTGAGGAACATTTTTTTTACGCTGTAAATAGTTTATTAACCCTTTACTGCATGAAATAGTAAAAAATAATCTTCTTTTTTTTTGAGAAACCATAGGTATATGCGTTCGCTTGTGGCAAAGGGTTTAAACGCGAGCAAAATTCACTTTTTTACCAATCAGGGCTGTGATCTTTATCTTTCTCCCTGGTATGTGCAAATTGATAATCGAGATCTTGAATCGCTTCAAAAATCTTCTAAGAGTGTACTTCAAATTTCTTTTTTTTTGTATCATCGCCTATTATCGACACAATGGAAAAACATTTCGATAAGAGATAGATGGAGGAAAAGATATTTAAACCAAGAGCTTCGTTTAATTGAAATTTGAATTTAATTATTATATTTTCGATCGAGATTCACCATTCCAAATTGTAAGATTAAAACGATAAAGTTCGCAGAGTACGAGACAAGAAAAAGCCAAAATCCATGATTCAATTTGAACATTCCCAATATGCAGAATTCGAAACGCTTAAGCCAGAAAATATCGATTAGCTGCAATAAAAAATAAAATATGTTTCAATCAGTTACAAAAGTTTTTATTCATCAGAATAAGCCATACCCATACATCCTTGTCGCGTAGCATGCGATGGTGAAGCAGAGATCTCTTAACCCTTTCACGCTGAGCGCAGCAGCAGTGGGCCCCGACAATCAACAAATATATATCGACGAGAACATTGAAACAATCAAATCCTACTATAATCGAAAAACTTCTATTAAAAGCATAATAATACAAGCATAAAGAATAAACATTACACAAGAAATATACGAAACGTTGCAATAAAAAAATAAAAATGGCAATTTGAAAAACATGATTGAACTCGTTCATGCAATTCCAGATGGGACGCTCGAAATATAAAATTCTCTCGACTCTTTCGGGACTGACGGCGTTTTCAAGACCCTCTTCCAATCGCTTTAAAATCGTGTAAAAGCATAGGAAAATAACAAAAATGTCCAAAGAGAAAATACAATTCGTTAGATCCACATAAGTCAAACCAACGTAGGGCAAAATACTCAAAATCGGAAAGACATTCGCAATGTAATTAATCGCAAAAAAATTCGCAGATAAACGGTGAACGGTTTGCACGATTTTCATAACGAAGATAAGCAGCAACTTCCAATTGAATATTTCCAATCCGAATTCAATCGCATATTCGAGATGTCCAGCAAAGTCCGTTAACCACTTCGATAGTTGTTTCCGCTTCCAGAGTAATGTCAATAAGATCAGCAGAGAAGCTGTAATTTGGACAGTATCTGATATAATCAAAATTATAACGAAAATTTCTCCATCGCGATCCTCAAACAAAATGCGGTAGATATAACTCTCGCCAAGAACGATTAACGGTGAAAGTATTAAAAGCACGATCCAGGCTATTAGGGCCAAAATTGTACACCATCCCTGTGTATAGAATACTCGAGCTCCCTTAATACTCAGGCGGTGCCGAATACCTGGCGCCAAGGATAACCATTGGTTAACAATAATCAAGGCGCCAAGTGTAAAAGATAATATTTTATTGCACACGGATGGCTGGAAATTTGACAAACGGAGCCGGCGTGGAACTGCCGACATATTCGATGTGATTGCAAATATCTTTCCAAGGGATGCGGATGTATGCGCGAGCTACTTTTACGCTTGCTGAGCCAACGGACGAGCAAAGAATGCAATCAGTAAAAACATTGACAAAGACGTCATGGATAAAAGACGTAGTGCGGTTTGGTGGGCTGTGATGGGCTGTCATGTTTGGTTGTGCTCCTAAATTATTCATGTATTCAATGCATTGATCAGCGCCATCGAATCTGTGAGGCCGCGAAAACTGATTGACTCATTACATATCACTTATGGGAACTTTTAAAGTGGACTCGCAGCAATTTCGAGCGATCTTATCGCACGCTCCTAACGTGTTTTATGAAATTGCAGTGTGAATATTTCTAGGGAATAAATTCCGGGAGAATATTGTTTTAGAACATGGCTGTATAGTACATAAAAGAACAAATCATTAAAATTCAATTTCAGTATTCCCCGGATATAAGCACCGTGCAAAATGCACGAAAAATATTGCTTTTAAGCGGCGCTGCTTGTTTGAAAATATAAGGCAAATGACACAAATTCGCGTGCATATAAGCGGAGAATGCTTATATCCAGGGTGCACATATCCGAGGAATACTGTATTGTTTAATTTGATTTTGAAATCAATTATCCGGATTTTCAATTTTGAGATATTCGGGCCTATTACAGCATAGTTGCAAATTTTCTGCTCTCCGGATTGATCATTTGAACATTCCTAAGCGAGGGGATATCATAGACTTTTCCAATCACAATTACACATCTACTTTGTTCGAGCATGGCCACTTTGGGTAGGCCTCTTATGAGCAGGCAGAAAGTGAGGTGTTCAAAAAAGTTTTGGTTTTGTGTTCTGCTTTTGCTTTTACATTTAAGTTCAATCCTGAAATTATGCTACTTTTTTATTTAAAAAAAAAACGCTATTTTTTGAACACATCACCTTTTCCCTGCTCAATGACTGCCAAGAGAAGTAGTTGACAGTGCTTCGGATACTTCAAGTGATGCATCGCTTAGCAGAGGACTTCCCCTTATTTGCAACTTGGAGTAGTCGGCGTCGATGTAATATTGTCGTCGTCGCAAAGTTCAAAAACCCTTCTGTATAAACGCAAAAAAATTAAAATGCATATTTAAAGGCGACATTTCATGCTAGAAGTATGCAAAGATAATTTGCGAATTCAAATTAAAGGAGCGCACTCTTCCGACGGTTTTACAAAGCAAAATACATTGATTTGGCCATTCATAATTGACATTTCTGACGAGCAAGCGAGCAGGCGAACAGTGCGATAAAAGTAATAAACAAAAATCAATTTCATTCAATAGTGAAAAGAGCCAAAGTTTGGCAAGAGGTTAGCGAAAATGAACGGGAAACCAGAGAAAAACAGGCACAGAGAAAACGACATCCAAGACTGATTTGGGAGTTAAACCCAGAGCCGTTTGCATCGTAAGTTAGCATCTCAACCAACTGCGCCACGGAGGTCGTCATCGGAGTACAAAATGCAAACGAAAAAGAACTGGATTCTATGATCAAGAATAACACAAACAACCTTACTGGCTAATATATCGATATATAACAAAGACCTGCAGGTATTTAAATTGCAATATTTATTAATTAAAATGTTGAAAATGGCGTAGTCAGAAAAATAGTCACAAAGGCAGCAAAATCTTCAAATATATGTATACAGCAAGTATTCATAATCAGAAAATGTTTCCATTCACGGTACAACATTCCATCTCTTTGAGCTGCCATCAGATTTGTCCTCGACCTTTCAAGTAAATCGCTCAGTATTAAAGTTAATATCTCCATGTCTTTACGAAACTCTTACCAGCCGTGTAAAGTTATCCTGGCAACTCATCCGAATTCTAGCAGACGTTGCTGGGGAATGCAACTGGAAGTCTTCACTCAACCCATTATCGATTCTTGATGATGCAATTGCGTCTTTTATTGCAAAAAATACCGAGCATCCAATGAACAAAGGCGGCTCGCCTACAGCCTGAGAACAAAAATACCAAAAATATATTTTTTTTTTGCAAATTCACAATTCGAATTCAAAATATAATACCTTCGATGAATAAACAGCTCTTGGATTTGGTGCGCCAGTTAGCAAGCTGACGTTGAATTCACCAGGAATGTCTGCAAAGCCAGGTAATTTATAAGCACCAGGACCACGTGTATACAAAGCACCCTCGGGAGAGTACATCAGTTCTTCCATAACGAACAAACCGTAACCTTGAAGGAAAGCACCTTCGATTTGTCCAATATCAATAGCCGGATTGAGGCTTGACCCAATATCCATTACAATGTCGGTACTTAAAACTTGATGATCGCCAGTCAGACAGTCAATCTCAACAGTCGAGACACCAACACCATTCGTAAAGTAATTATAAGTGCGGGCATTTGGATTTGTAACCGGATGATATCCAAGACCAGGAGTCATGTAAAATCCAGCAGCCGATAAACTTATGCATTCCAGATACGCCTTCGAAATCCATTCTTGCCAAGTTGAATTCGGATTTGCCTTTTTAATTGGTTGTAAACGTTTATTCAGTTTCTCGCAGGCATCTATTACTGCCATTCCATTTATGTCAGAACCCACACTACCAGCCGTCGGTGATGTATTTGGAATAATACTCGTATTAGTTTCCGAAATGTGTATTAAATCGACTGGAATACCCAAAGCTTTCGCACAGCATTGTATCATTTTCGTATGAAGACCTTGACCGATTTCGACGCCAGCGTGTGATAATAGGACAGAACCATCCTGGTATATATTGACTAGAGCACCAGCTTGATTCAAAAATGCCACACCAAACGCAATGCCATATTTTGTCGGCACAATAGCTATTCCCCTTTTCCTCCAATGATTCTTCTTGTTGAAAGCTTTGATCTCTTCGCGCTTAACATAGAATCTCGATTGCCTCAGGCATTCTTCCAAGCATCTAAAAATAAGAAAGTAAGCTGAAACAAGTACTCAATTCTTTCCCAATAGACATTTCGAGGGATAAATGAATTATTTATGAATCCATATTCGGAGTACATTCGTCATAAGATAGCTCATATAAGAGTCTGAAATCAATGTTACGAATGTCGCCAGCTTGGACAGTTATTCTTTCGACGTATTTCCGACTCATGACAAATTTACATGTCGGATTTATTTCAGACTCAATTCGGAGCTCAAAGTTTCTACATATGTCGGACGAATTTCGAAGTCAAGAATCTGAAAATTCCGAAAATATCTTCTGGGTTATTAGATTTTTTTCAGACTGTACTAAAGGGGCTAAACACTGCCATCCTACAAAGGTGACAAAGTGCTTTTCTGAAAATCAAATGAAGAGCACCAAATTCAAACCTCATAATTGGAAAGTTTTCCAGCTGCTGATTGTAGTGTGTAATGTCACCACTCTTATAAAAGTTCATTCGCATTATGTCAACGACATCCTTCTTTACAATACGTGCCACATCACGTATAATATGCTCTCCCGCAAACATGCCCTGTGGGCCTCCGAAACCACGAAAGGCTGTATTCGAAGGGAGATTCGTTTTGCAAAGCCAGCCGCCGACTTTAACATTTGGAATTTTATAGCAATTCTCAAAATGACACATTGCACGATGCATGACGGAAAAGGACAAATCCATTGACCAGCCAGCGTTATTGTAACACTCAATATAGCATGCCGTAATCAGGCCCTCCTTCGAGAAGCCCACTTTATACTTAAACAGGAATGGATGCCGTGTGCCAGTTATCATCATATCCTCATCACGATCCAACATGCAGCGTCTAGCATAAAGATAAGAAATTTAAATTATATGAGTATATTACTTCAGAAGTCCCTGGACGTACACTGGTCTCCGCAATCGATATGCTGCCAAGGCCGCCGGAAGTGCTATCAACATTCCACGCGTCTCTTTGCCACCGAAGCCACCTCCCAACCGTTTAGCGCGGCAAAAAACTCGATGCGATGAAGTCGAAAGGACATGCGCCACCAACTTCTGAATCTCGGAAGGATTTTGAGTGGAACTGAAAATTTCAATCTCATCGCTATCACGGGGCAATGCAAGAGCGGCATTGGTCTCAAGGTAAAAGTGCTCCTGACCACTCATCCTGCAGATACCTTCGTGTATGTGGTCCGCATTTTTGAAAGCGGTTTCAATATCACCCTTTTCTATAAATTGTGGATAGTCCGGAAAATAGGCATTCTTCTCAATGGCTTCTTCGATTGTTAAAATTACCGGCGAAAGGTCTTTGTAAGTTACTTTCACTGATCGTGCTGCACGCTGCGCAAGTGATTGGCTTTCGGCTATGATCGCACCAATGATTTGTCCTTGACACTGCACTATTTTATCTACAAAAACCTGTTCATCGTGAAGTACTGAGCCAATCGTATTTTCATATTCTGTAAGATCGGCACTGGAAAAGAACGCATGAACTCCCTCCATAGCTAAGGCCTGAAATATTATGTACAATGTCCAGGAATCTTTAAATCTGATCATCATCTAGGGGAATACTCACCTCTTTCGCATTTATAGAAACGATTTCCGCGTACGGTCTTGTACTGAGCACCAATGCCATATAAAGCTCGCCCTCAGCCGGTGGAATGTCATCGCAGTAAATCGCTTCACCGGTAGCCTGCTTGAGTGCGGCTGCATGTACAGTGGGTCGACCAATTGGATCGCATAGCGGTTGTTCCGCTATAACTCGTTCAAAAACTTGAGCACTCTTCAGTGTCGGCGTATGGAACACATCTGCCCCACTCTTCTCCTCGTCCGCAATGAAGTCTTCAGACAAAATGCCAGCTTTGCTTAATCCCAAGCTAATCTCCAGGAATGCTTTAAAAAACAGACTCACTACCAATGATCGCCTATAAGCGATCATTCCGCCAGGCGCGGACTCCGACAAAGGAAGCTCATCACACAGACCTTCAGAAATTTTCTCAACCAGCCTACGATCCCAGTGTCGACCCACTGCCAATTGGGAACTCTTCGGTGCTAGAACCGTCGTTGGTGCCATTCCACCAAATGACATATGAATTTCACGAACAATGTCCGACTTGGGCTCAAAAAATATATTAAAAGCGCCATTAACAATCGCAATATCATCATCTCGACGTCGTGCCTGCTTGAAAGCGATCACGTACTGGCTTTCGATCGTTTTCTGAAAGTGTACTCCCAGGAGGACATCGTTCGGTGCAATCACGTTTTTCCGATACGAGGTGAAGAAACCGCTTCCCATATGCAGTTCGCGTTTCGCCACACTGCCATTGGAAAAGCTCGCAACATTCAGCTTAGCCGCCCCGGCAGTCAGAATAGGATTCATGTCGGAGATCGGACTGCCCGTCATAATGTTACCACCGAGACACGCGACATTTCGTATTTGCCTTCCTGCAAAATAGTGCAACATTTTCACTGCACATCGGAAGAAACGAGTTTGCGATTCTGGCAATTTATCGATGCGATCGTTGAGAATCTTCTCAACTTCGGTTAAACTAAGTGCTGCACCGAAATAAATGCTCTCCGCGGTCTCAATAACTTCTGTCATTTCTCGCACTTGCGTCGGGTTAATTAGGACCGGATACAGGAGATTTTTGAACTTCACCTCTACTCCGATCTCGCTATTTCCGACCACGAGTTTGGCATTCGGATGCTTTGCCTTAAGTTCAACCAGAGTGGATAGATCAGTTGGTCTATACCACGTTACACGGGGTCCTTTAAAGATTAGATTATTCTCATCGTATTGGGAATTCAGCTGAAGCTCTGGAGGGAAAATCGGTTCCTGGCTGGCATCGTACGGAAGAAACATGCTCTTATCAAATAATTTATATTCTACTTCTCTGCCGTTCATGGTAGTTTCTGCACAAGAACCACCATTGCTAGCTCCGTTAACTTTGCAGCAATTTTCTCCCATTCCACAGGAGAACTCTTTGGTAAACGTCTTATAGCCTTCGAGGATAGGTCGATAGCCAGTGCAACGGCATAGGTTACCCTGAAATGTTACTTCCAAATCTTTCATCGACGGCTGTGGAGAATTGCGAAGAAGTGCATACATCGACATCACAATTCCAGGTGTACAAAAGCCACATTGCGAGCCATGAGCCTTAGCCAATCTCTCTTGAACTGGATGCAATCGCGTACGAGTGCTACCGATACCTTCGATGGTTATGACGCCACAGCCGTGCATTGAGCATACTGGGGTTAAACAGGCGTTAACGGCCAAATGCTGAATTTGCTTGCTAGCACGATGGATTCTTGAGACCATGACCGTACATGCACCACATCCGCCTTCTCCACATCCCAGTTTCGTGCCGCAAAGATGCAGTTTGGTACGTAGATATGTGAGTAGTGTGCATTCTGGATCAGGATTCGAATCGATGACCTGCAAAAAAATTTCTCATTAATTGAAAAATGTTTGAAAGTGCGATCATGGGTAGCTTTGAACTGGAATTAGGATTGAATGGGTTGTGACCATGACCAAATTTTAAAAGTTATGTAAACTGAAAAAAAGTTCAATTGGTTTTAGTTGTTGTCGAAATCTATAAACTCTTCCAGCTGTAAATTTCTTCATTTTTTATATGTGTCTGCTCTTCGAAGCACTGTCGTTCTTGGAGCGACTTATTAACACTCATTTTAGCAGGCGATAAATTTAAAAGAGATTTCGAAAGACTACGAATTGCTTAAGTATCATAAATTTTATTTATTTGTTTTTTTTTTCAAGAATTGTTATCATTATAGCATATTATTAAATGATTTAAATATAATTTGCTTTTTTTTTAATTTCATTTTACGATAATTTAATAGATTAACATATATCTAATCTTATTTATTTATTTATTTAAGAAAGATAGATTTGTAACCGGATGATATCCAAGACCAGGAGTCATGTAAAATCCAGCAGCCGATAAACTTATGCATTCCAGATACGCCTTCGAAATCCATTCTTGCCAAGTTGAATTCGGATTTGCCTTTTTAATTGGTTGTAAACGTTTATTCAGTTTCTCGCAGGCATCTATTACTGCCATTCCATTTATGTCAGAACCCACACTACCAGCCGTCGGTGATGTATTTGGAATAATACTCGTATTAGTTTCCGAAATGTGTATTAAATCGACTGGAATACCCAAAGCTTTCGCACAGCATTGTATCATTTTCGTATGAAGACCTTGACCGATTTCGACGCCAGCGTGTGATAATAGGACAGAACCATCCTGGTATATATTGACTAGAGCACCAGCTTGATTCAAAAATGCCACACCAAACGCAATGCCATATTTTGTCGGCACAATAGCTATTCCCCTTTTCCTCCAATGATTCTTCTTGTTGAAAGCTTTGATCTCTTCGCGCTTAACATAGAATCTCGATTGCCTCAGGCATTCTTCCAAGCATCTAAAAATAAGAAAGTAAGCTGAAACAAGTACTCAATTCTTTCCCAATAGACATTTCGAGGGATAAATGAATTATTTATGAATCCATATTCGGAGTACATTCGTCATAAGATAGCTCATATAAGAGTCTGAAATCAATGTTACGAATGTCGCCAGCTTGGACAGTTATTCTTTCGACGTATTTCCGACTCATGACAAATTTACATGTCGGATTTATTTCAGACTCAATTCGGAGCTCAAAGTTTCTACATATGTCGGACGAATTTCGAAGTCAAGAATCTGAAAATTCCGAAAATATCTTCTGGGTTATTAGATTTTTTTCAGACTGTACTAAAGGGGCTAAACACTGCCATCCTACAAAGGTGACAAAGTGCTTTTCTGAAAATCAAATGAAGAGCACCAAATTCAAACCTCATAATTGGAAAGTTTTCCAGCTGCTGATTGTAGTGTGTAATGTCACCACTCTTATAAAAGTTCATTCGCATTATGTCAACGACATCCTTCTTTACAATACGTGCCACATCACGTATAATATGCTCTCCCGCAAACATGCCCTGTGGGCCTCCGAAACCACGAAAGGCTGTATTCGAAGGGAGATTCGTTTTGCAAAGCCAGCCGCCGACTTTAACATTTGGAATTTTATAGCAATTCTCAAAATGACACATTGCACGATGCATGACGGAAAAGGACAAATCCATTGACCAGCCAGCGTTATTGTAACACTCAATATAGCATGCCGTAATCAGGCCCTCCTTCGAGAAGCCCACTTTATACTTAAACAGGAATGGATGCCGTGTGCCAGTTATCATCATATCCTCATCACGATCCAACATGCAGCGTCTAGCATAAAGATAAGAAATTTAAATTATATGAGTATATTACTTCAGAAGTCCCTGGACGTACACTGGTCTCCGCAATCGATATGCTGCCAAGGCCGCCGGAAGTGCTATCAACATTCCACGCGTCTCTTTGCCACCGAAGCCACCTCCCAACCGTTTAGCGCGGCAAAAAACTCGATGCGATGAAGTCGAAAGGACATGCGCCACCAACTTCTGAATCTCGGAAGGATTTTGAGTGGAACTGAAAATTTCAATCTCATCGCTATCACGGGGCAATGCAAGAGCGGCATTGGTCTCAAGGTAAAAGTGCTCCTGACCACTCATCCTGCAGATACCTTCGTGTATGTGGTCCGCATTTTTGAAAGCGGTTTCAATATCACCCTTTTCTATAAATTGTGGATAGTCCGGAAAATAGGCATTCTTCTCAATGGCTTCTTCGATTGTTAAAATTACCGGCGAAAGGTCTTTGTAAGTTACTTTCACTGATCGTGCTGCACGCTGCGCAAGTGATTGGCTTTCGGCTATGATCGCACCAATGATTTGTCCTTGACACTGCACTATTTTATCTACAAAAACCTGTTCATCGTGAAGTACTGAGCCAATCGTATTTTCATATTCTGTAAGATCGGCACTGGAAAAGAACGCATGAACTCCCTCCATAGCTAAGGCCTGAAATATTATGTACAATGTCCAGGAATCTTTAAATCTGATCATCATCTAGGGGAATACTCACCTCTTTCGCATTTATAGAAACGATTTCCGCGTACGGTCTTGTACTGAGCACCAATGCCATATAAAGCTCGCCCTCAGCCGGTGGAATGTCATCGCAGTAAATCGCTTCACCGGTAGCCTGCTTGAGTGCGGCTGCATGTACAGTGGGTCGACCAATTGGATCGCATAGCGGTTGTTCCGCTATAACTCGTTCAAAAACTTGAGCACTCTTCAGTGTCGGCGTATGGAACACATCTGCCCCACTCTTCTCCTCGTCCGCAATGAAGTCTTCAGACAAAATGCCAGCTTTGCTTAATCCCAAGCTAATCTCCAGGAATGCTTTAAAAAACAGACTCACTACCAATGATCGCCTATAAGCGATCATTCCGCCAGGCGCGGACTCCGACAAAGGAAGCTCATCACACAGACCTTCAGAAATTTTCTCAACCAGCCTACGATCCCAGTGTCGACCCACTGCCAATTGGGAACTCTTCGGTGCTAGAACCGTCGTTGGTGCCATTCCACCAAATGACATATGAATTTCACGAACAATGTCCGACTTGGGCTCAAAAAATATATTAAAAGCGCCATTAACAATCGCAATATCATCATCTCGACGTCGTGCCTGCTTGAAAGCGATCACGTACTGGCTTTCGATCGTTTTCTGAAAGTGTACTCCCAGGAGGACATCGTTCGGTGCAATCACGTTTTTCCGATACGAGGTGAAGAAACCGCTTCCCATATGCAGTTCGCGTTTCGCCACACTGCCATTGGAAAAGCTCGCAACATTCAGCTTAGCCGCCCCGGCAGTCAGAATAGGATTCATGTCGGAGATCGGACTGCCCGTCATAATGTTACCACCGAGACACGCGACATTTCGTATTTGCCTTCCTGCAAAATAGTGCAACATTTTCACTGCACATCGGAAGAAACGAGTTTGCGATTCTGGCAATTTATCGATGCGATCGTTGAGAATCTTCTCAACTTCGGTTAAACTAAGTGCTGCACCGAAATAAATGCTCTCCGCGGTCTCAATAACTTCTGTCATTTCTCGCACTTGCGTCGGGTTAATTAGGACCGGATACAGGAGATTTTTGAACTTCACCTCTACTCCGATCTCGCTATTTCCGACCACGAGTTTGGCATTCGGATGCTTTGCCTTAAGTTCAACCAGAGTGGATAGATCAGTTGGTCTATACCACGTTACACGGGGTCCTTTAAAGATTAGATTATTCTCATCGTATTGGGAATTCAGCTGAAGCTCTGGAGGGAAAATCGGTTCCTGGCTGGCATCGTACGGAAGAAACATGCTCTTATCAAATAATTTATATTCTACTTCTCTGCCGTTCATGGTAGTTTCTGCACAAGAACCACCATTGCTAGCTCCGTTAACTTTGCAGCAATTTTCTCCCATTCCACAGGAGAACTCTTTGGTAAACGTCTTATAGCCTTCGAGGATAGGTCGATAGCCAGTGCAACGGCATAGGTTACCCTGAAATGTTACTTCCAAATCTTTCATCGACGGCTGTGGAGAATTGCGAAGAAGTGCATACATCGACATCACAATTCCAGGTGTACAAAAGCCACATTGCGAGCCATGAGCCTTAGCCAATCTCTCTTGAACTGGATGCAATCGCGTACGAGTGCTACCGATACCTTCGATGGTTATGACGCCACAGCCGTGCATTGAGCATACTGGGGTTAAACAGGCGTTAACGGCCAAATGCTGAATTTGCTTGCTAGCACGATGGATTCTTGAGACCATGACCGTACATGCACCACATCCGCCTTCTCCACATCCCAGTTTCGTGCCGCAAAGATGCAGTTTGGTACGTAGATATGTGAGTAGTGTGCATTCTGGATCAGGATTCGAATCGATGACCTGCAAAAAAATTTCTCATTAATTGAAAAATGTTTGAAAGTGCGATCATGGGTAGCTTTGAACTGGAATTAGGATTGAATGGGTTGTGACCATGACCAAATTTTAAAAGTTATGTAAACTGAAAAAAAGTTCAATTGGTTTTAGTTGTTGTCGAAATCTATAAACTCTTCCAGCTGTAAATTTCTTCATTTTTTATATGTGTCTGCTCTTCGAAGCACTGTCGTTCTTGGAGCGACTTATTAACACTCATTTTAGCAGGCGATAAATTTAAAAGAGATTTCGAAAGACTACGAATTGCTTAAGTATCATAAATTTTATTTATTTGTTTTTTTTTTCAAGAATTGTTATCATTATAGCATATTATTAAATGATTTAAATATAATTTGCTTTTTTTTTAATTTCATTTTACGATAATTTAATAGATTAACATATATCTAATCTTATTTATTTATTTATTTAAGAAAGATAGATTTAATCAAGTGCAAAAAGAAATTAAATCTTCAAGACAGACAGTTAAATTGTTCCATAGGCGAATGGCATGTATAAAAAACTGTCGCTCAGATACTAGCGCAAAATGTCGAATAGGTACAATTTTTTTATCTCTTGCAGAACGTGTGAAATGAACGCGGTGGTACAAATAGTCGGGTGCATGGCGAACAATAACATTATGGAAAAGTAGAAGGGTTCGAAAGTTGAGCAGATTGTCAAAGGTCATCCCAAAGATTGACTTAGCATGCAGTGAGATATGATCGAAGAGTCTGCGCGAATAAATGTATCTAGCTATATTGTTAAATATTAAATTGAGCTTCCGTCGACAATTCGTATCACAGTTTGAGTAGAGTTCACAACCATAAAGAAGCGTTGGTAAAAGATAAGTTTTGCTTAGTAGCATTCTAATTCTGAGAGGAGTAACTTCATGAGTAATCCAAAGCACGCGAAGCATACCATAAACCTTACCTATCATGGAAATTATTTGATTATTCCAAGTCAAATTTCTATTGAAAATAACACCAAGATTTTTTGCAGTTTCGACAAATTCAATAGGCTTTCCGTTTATAGAAACTACAGGTAGGCTTCGAACATTGATGTTGTTGGTTTTACAAATAACTAGACACTTGGACTTTTTGGGGTTTATACATAAACGATTAGATCGAGCCCAATCAGAAACAGTGCGTAGCTCATCATTAAGAACATCCACACAGCTTTGCACATTATTCCGCTTGCAAACATCATCTGCATATACATAGATGTGCTCGACTATTACGTAGGATATTGGGCAGTTCATTTATATAGATATTAAACAACAGAGGTCCAAGAGTAGATCCCTGTGGAACCCCTCTCCATATGTTCAAAGGGCGTGACGTAACGCATCCAACTTGGACCAGTTGACTTCTGTTACTTAAGTACGAACTGATGAGTTTAACATCTTCAGGAGAAAAATGAAATTTATTGCAAAGTTTTTTGATTAATATCTGATGGTCTACAGTATCAAAGGCCTTACTGTGATCAAGAAGCACAAGAAATGATATATCATTGAGATCAATGGCTTCCCTGATGCCCTCAATTATATCAAGTAAAGCTGTAATGCAGCTCCGGTTAGGCCGAAAGCCAGACTGTAATTCGGACAGAAGACTATTTTGATGTAGAAAGTTGCACATTTGTTAATATAAAATTTTTTCTAGAGTTTTTGACAAAAACGGGAGAATAGAAATTGGTCGAAATTCACCATTTGGCTTAGGTATGGGGATGACTTTAGCACGCTTCCAACTAGAAGGGAAAGTAGATTTGGTTATAATATTATTTAAAATGTAAGTTATTGTTGGCAAAAGCTTTAGCAACAAAACTTTTAGAAATTTAGGGTCAAGCATGTCGAGCCCAATGGAGTTTGATTTGATGGACATTGCACTTTTTAAGACATCGTGCTGTTCTACACAATTAAACGAAAAAATCAAATCAGTCTCAGATGTTTCAGGTACATTACTATCAACAACAGAATAATCATCTTCACACAAATCACAGTCATCAGGCAAACTAAAATTAACAAAATCATTATTAATCGCATTTAAATCACAGTCATGTAGGTTATTATCACAGTTTGTTTTAGTGGTCAGTCCAAGTTTTCTTACATTGGCCCAAGTAGCTTTAGAACAAGCAGCAGATTCGAATTGCTTTTTAAAGTAAGAAGTCTTCGCTTTTTTAATTTCAAGCTTTACTTTGTCTTTTAATATTTTAAATTGAGCATGTAGCTGATTAGTTTTATACTTTTTCCATTTCCTGAATGCGAAGTTGCGTTCAGACATCAGTGCAGCAATAAGTGTGCTAAACCAGGGCTCAGATTTTGAACTGTAGGATTTCGTATATAAAGGAACAAACTGTGAGTAGAGAGAGAGAGAGCAGATATTCGCTTCTAGAAAGCAAATTTGATCATCTACTCTTTCTAGACTGCGAATGGTAGTGCCAGTCGATAGTGTCAAAGGCAATATCAAGTAAATGAAAGTTGATTTTTTTAAAGTCACAATAGATGAATGAATTTTCGTAATTCTGTAGTTGAAAGTTGTATGTCAAAAATATTAGGTCATGTTTAGAATACTGTCCGGTCGATAGTTGATCATAGTGTAATATTTTAGACATAGAATCCACAAAAAACAAGTCAAGGAGAGTGTTGCTGTTCTGGGAAAAGTGAGTAGGGTTGGTGGAATTAGCGGTTACAAATCCAAGTGCATTCATTTCAGTCAAGAAACTGCGATTAACAAGGATATTGCTGTTAAAGTCACCGGTAATTATGAAGTTAGTGTAGTTCATTGCGATCAATTCAAGGTTTTCTAGTAAGGGAGTAAAGCTAACACCTCTATTGGGCCTGTAGACACACCCCAATAGGAATTTATCATTACGGTTGTTAATTTCGATAAATATATATTCGATTTCACTAATAGGTCCAGATTGTTGTACTATCTTGGCTTTTATCCCATTCCTAACGTAGATAGCTACTCCTCCAGCATGCCCAAGACGATCTCTACGGAAAATTTTAAAGCCATTGACGTTGACAAGGCTATCAGGCATAGACGGAATGAACCAGGTCTCGGAAACACAAATGATATCGACCCCAGAATTAATAAAATTATGCTTGAATTCATCTATTTTAGGAAGGAGGCTCTGCGAGTTAATGTGACACACATTTAAACCAGTAGCTTGAGCAGACAGAATTCGAAGTAAAATATTAGTATCGCCTAGGCGGAAATTGTTTAGAATATTATCCATACTCATATTTATAGAAAAAGTTTTGGGTAATCTCTCTCTTCACTGAAAGACAAGAACACACAACATGTAAGAAATAATGAGGAGCTTTGAACACAAAACGTTTAGAAACAACAGAAAACATTGTATAACATAAGTTCCTTAAACTAGATAGACTTATAAAAGAATCAAACAAAATATAAATTATGATATAAAAACATTTCCTTACGATAAGTACAATAGTGATACATATAAATAATATATTATATATTAAGTTACAAATATTATTTAAACTAAATAGATGCATTTTTATAATGTAGGGTGCACAACAATTGAAAAATTTTAAGAGAGTAAGCATATTATTAAATGTCTGCAATAGTTTCACGAAATATATTCTGAGTGCCATGTACGTTAACAGAAGAATTAAGTTGTTCAATAGAATTTACTATGCAAGGTTTCGAAGTTTGTGACAGTTTAATATATATAATATTAATACCTCTTCTGGCATATGCAGCAGACAGAAGATTTTGCTTTTTAAATTTAAGGGCAGCTCTTAAAATCTTATGGCTCTCAGTCGCTAAGTTTTCATTTATAAAAAAGTTCACTGTAGATTGAAATCCCAAGAGTTGAAGAGTAAGAGGCGCTTTGTTAGTACGACGGAAAGCTGATGCTACCGAAAGGAAACGATTCCGGTCAAACACTGAGCCTAGGGTGACCACAACGTCCGGATCAGCAGTGCTTGGCATATTGCTCACAGATTTTCTTGTCGCTTGATAAATATTCATAAGGTTCGGAGGTGTTATATTAGGTGTAGTAAAAAGAAATCCATTATTTTTGCATTAAATTGAGGGCTTTATTTATGATAGTTAGAATGACCCGATTTAGGTCAAATATGCGCCGTTTTGTTCGATAACTTGTTGCCATTTTAAAGGTAATTTCATTATGCCTCTCTCATAGAAGCCCTCGTTCCTATTAGCAAAAAATTGAGACAGTCGAATTTCAGAAGCCTCTCTTGAAGCGAATGTTTCACCAGCAAAATTGTTCGCCATGGACAGGAACAGATGGTAATCACTTGGTGCCAGGTCCGGACTATAAGGTGGATGCAGAAGAACCTCCCAACCAAACTCCCGGAGCTTCTGGCGAGTCACTATCGATGTGTGTGTATTAAGCGAAGAACATAATTTCATAAATAGGTTTTGCAAATTCTCTCCATCTTGGTAGGGAATACCATGTATACGTAGATCGCAACAAACAGCTGAGTCCTCTTGCTTCAACAGTCGACTTCTAAGAAGAGAAACTTCAGTTTTAAGAGACACCACTTCAGATGAGCGCTCTTATCTTACTTATATCTTCGTGCGGCCATTTATATGCAATGAATCCTTACTGTATTAGTCCTTAATGTTAGCAAGCCTTTATGGCATATAGAACGTTGCAGCAATAGTTATATATGCTTTCTGGATAGTAGGATTTTCGGATCTTAAAATGTTGTGGAATGCTTCTTCAGTATCAAAACATCAACATAAAAGTGGGAGTACTACAATTAACCGATTGTATGGGGTAAACATTCAAATATTTCCAATCAATATATATTTTTTTTTGCTTTGCATTGATCATCAGCAGAGTGAATAAATGCTTGTTTTTGCATACGTCATACTTTTTTTTGCATATTTTAGCAGTGCGAGCTACTTTTTTCTTTTTTTTGCATATTTTAGCAGTGCGAGCTATTTTCTTGCCAAAAACTATTTTTTGTGCATATTTCCCATATTTTTGGTTAATTGTACTATTTTAAATGCCTTTTCCTACCTAATCTCCGAAAAAATCAACAATGTTGCGTTTTTTTCAGCTGATTTTATTTCTGCTTTATTGCTTTCCTTTGTCAATGACTCTTTTAAGGGCTGTGTCCAATGCTGGCGTATACGTTCGATCGCGTATTTACGTTTGAGTGTGTTTTAAAATTTTGCCCCCTTACCTCTTCAGACGTTGAACGATCTTTTTCATTGTATAAAAACCTTTTAAGCAAGAAGCGCCAACATTTTTTGTTTGAAAATGTAAAAGTCATATAATATAATATATCGTCGGCTTTAAGTGTAAACCTGCTAAGTCCACTAATAACCGATTCCGACTTTTCGATGTCATTCGAAAGAAAAAAGGACACTGCATCTTCAGGAAAAAAAAACTTTTTTAATTTCAAATTCTAAATACGGAGAAATTGGTGATGAGTAAAACTGCTAAGCCCAACTGTGGTCAAAGTTCACAGCTAACACCAACAAGTGACTCCAAGTAGACTTTGTATGGTGCACAGAATCGAATTTAGAAGAGACTTCATATAGGAACAAAATAAACCATCCATATTTTGGGTCTCCTTCCCTACTTTGAAGTCTTGAAAAAAAGAGTTTTTTATTTACCCTGTAAAGTTTTGAAATTGTTAGTTAGCAGGTTTACACTTTAAGCCGACGATATTTTAATAAGTCCACTGAATAAAAAATAAATTTTAACTGCATATTTTTTGGACTATTTTTCTTATTTTTTCGAGCTTTTTATAGCGCTTATTTTTGGGTTTTTCCGCGCTTTTTTTAACTCACTCTGATCATCAGTGTCAATGATAGGTCAATTATTATCAAAACCGTTTCTAATATTTGCCGCCTAATCTGAATGGAAATTTGTTTGTTCAATCGATTCCATTTTGTAGTTCAATAATCAAAGCAACTGCCATCGAATTGTCAAAATAAATTGATGCAATTCATAGTTTGGAAATGTTTACTAATCGGGGACCTTGATAAATTGTTTTGCAGTTTTCCATTTCAAAGAGAAATTTTTAGAGGATCGATTATCGCCTTCTGATTCAATTATAGTTGAGCTACGGGCTAAAAATTTTAAAAAGTTGTCACAGTGGCAAAATTGTTTCAAGGAGCGCAGTGGTGTGTCCAGAGAAAGAGTGCTTTGATAGTGCTAATATTTTCCACAGTGGTATATTGAACAATTATAAGACATTACCCCAGAAGCTAGAGGAAGTTTAGAGAGTTATGGACCAAAAACCAAAAAAAAAATCCGAAAAATTCATAGCGTCCGATTTGGATGAAAATTTATATATAGAATAAGTGAAAAAATCTAAGAATTTTAGCATTAAAATTTTTTCAAAAAACTGGTCCTTTTGGACCAGTTTGGAACTAGACCAAAACTAGACTAGTTGTAATCCGTTTTTTGAAAAAAATTTGACGCCAAAAATCTTAGATTTTTTCACTCATTCTATATATAAATTTTCATCCAAATCGGACGCCATGAATATTTCGGATTTTTTTGGTTTTTGGTCATAACTCTCTAAACTTCCTATAGCCCCCCCCCCCTCCCAAATTTTTTTGGGTTGTCGTCTTATAATTTTTCAATATACCACTGTGGAAAATATAAGCACTATCAAATCACTCTTTCTCTGGACACGCCACTGAAGAAGCGCTCAGATGCATTTAGTCTATCTTTTAATCAAAAAATTTGCAAAAAAAATTCATGCCGGCTTGGGAGCTATGAGAAAGAAATGTTGAAAAGAGGTGAAAAATTTTTAAATTTTTGATATTTTTTAAATTTTAAGCTACTAGATGGCGTTTTTCTGGATCAGTTAGTACGACAATTATTTTTTTCGAGTCTAGGGCTAAAACTTTTTCATAGATAGCAAAGAGAAATATTGAACGCGTTTCGAGATATATTGCTATAAGTAAGTATGCAACTTAATTCTCGGCCACACTCTTTCAAATCGATTTAAAAAAGAAATTTAAACAATCTGACTAAACCAAATATCGGGAGTTGCTACAAATACTCAGCGAACACTTCCAGAAACTGCAGTCAAATTTTGGCATGCATTTAATGTGTTGCACAGTGTTATAGCATCCATCCTATGGCGCTTTTTTTCAGTATCAGTTCTAATATCAGGAGAACTCTGTATTCAATTGTTGATTAGCAACAAATTCCTTAACTATTTGAGATTATTTAATTTAGTTTTATGCCAGAAAAAAAAAATGCGTCTTATCACACGGAAAGAATTGTCTTGTATTGAATCAATAAAATATTTTATTAACTGTCAAAAAGTAATCATTTTATTAATTCAATACCAAAGTTGTACCCAAAGTACAACTTCTGCTTAAAATCAGTAAATAGATTTTACTGATATCAGTAAAAAATTTTATTGACTAAAAACACATAGTTAGATCTCCCATTAGATGTCATTTCTGATGCTACAATTCAAGGGTTTGAATTGCAGTAGTCATTGGTAGTTTAAATACGCAAACCGAAATTTGACTCAGTAGTCAGCCAATCCGTAAAAATTGCTCTAATGAGACCCCAGACGGCACACAGTGCTTTGTCTAGTGGAAATAAATCAAAAATTCTATGGTAGCGGATCCAGGCAAATTTGGTATCCGTTGTAAAGGAAAAACTTCCACTAGAAAAAGGCCAAATTATTTTTACGAATAAATTATATTTGTAGGTGTTACATCAGTTCGAAGTTAGGGCTTTTTATCGGATTTTATATAAAAAAAATTATTGATTTTGAGCATTTATGTAAAACTTTTCTAAAAATTTCGATTTTTAGTCTATTGAATCGTTTTAATTTTTGTATTTTTAAGCTAATTTAAATAAAAACAAGTAAAGATGTTTACATCGGCTAGGCCGATTGCACACATACCTTTTCCTCAGCCTTAAATATGTTGAAACATTACCTTAACAAAAAATCCCGCCGTTTTCGTTGTTCTAGCTACACATTATCTGTGCTTCGATTTAGCTTCACAAACTCGAAATTGTATTTAAGTACAAATTTTTTGCGAATGGTGGGCATGGTCAAATTTTAACCGTTAGAGGACATTTTATCTAGCAGCGAAATACTCAATTCAAAATAGAGAAAATCAAATTTTTGCGAATTTCGCGAATGGTGGTCCTGATCAAATTTTAACCGTTAGAGGAAATTTTGTTTAGCTGCGAAATACTCAATTCAAAATAGTGAAAATCAACATTTCGCGAGTTTCGCGAATGATGGTCATGATCAAAATTTAACCGTTAAAGGACATTTTGTCTAGCAGCGAAATACTCAATTCAAAATAGTGAAAATCTAATTTTCGCGAATTTCGCGGATGGTGGTCATGGTCAAATTTTAACCTTAAGTGACGACTTTATTTGCCGGCAAAATACACAATCAGAAGAAGCAAAAAAAAAGCATCATTTTTGTTTACAGATATGAGAATAAGAGAAAGAGTGTTTTTTTCTAATGTGTAGGATGATTACCATAAATATAGCGATGTCGCAATTTTTTTTCAGCGAAAGCTTAAGTCTACATAGTAGCTATACACACACCAAATTTCAATAAGCTGGGATGTATAGTAAAAAAGTTATTCACGAAAAACGTTAAAAATCATGATTTTTGAAACTTCTGAACCACTTCCCACGACCCAAGAAGGGACTACGAAAAAAATTTGTATGCAGTTTTTCGGACATTTACCTGGTTCAAGTCCATGCCAAATTTCAATATGATATCTTTCATGGCTTAGGAGTTAATTACGAAAAACTAAAGTGTGACCGACAGACAGACAGACAGACAGACAGACAGACATTGCTAGATCGATTCCTCTTGTCACCCTGATCAAGAATATATATATATGTCTATATCTATCGCGACTCCTTTGGTATGTTACATACTCCGTGCCAAACTTAATATACCATTTCCTTCGGAAAAGGTATAAAAATGTGATATTCTAAAATTTATCGACAAATGAACGTTGATTTTTTTCGAGAGCTGCAAATATTGCACAAATTCACACAAAATTAAAAAAATTATCAATATTTGGAAGTAATTTTAAAAAAAATCACCGAAAAACACCTATTTAATTTTTTTTATATTTTTTAGAACCATTCATTAGCTTTCAGAAAATGTATAAATCACATCCCAGTTCGTCCGACTCTTTGAAATATGCGGTTTCAAACACTGGTCTAAATCATATTTTTAGTGCTGAATTAACCTAAAGTAAGAGTATGAGTATTTTAATGGTTTTGAACTCTGTTAGAACTCATAGTATAATTTTTATTTATATCCAAGACCTCTTCTCACTAGGCTATGGAAAGATGCGATTAACCGATATTAATTCATAGTTTTCATAAGCTTATAAAGTTTTGTTTGACTTTGCAATGAAATCGCAAAAAAACTAAATTTTTGACATAAAATAAGACTTCAAGCATGTTTCCACATAGTGAATTAACTAAATGAATTCGAGTTATTTCGGACATTTAGAAGCGTATAATTACGATTATTATTGAAAATATTCGTTCAGGAGACTAAACACAAATAATAATGTTGATAAAATTTGATGCAGATGCTTTACAGACTCTAATCCATATGGTTAATTCACTATGTTAATTCAATGTGGAAACAAGATATGGGCATTTCCACAGAAAGGTCTACCGGAAATGAAAATGCCCCAGTTCCTTAAAACAATTTTTGAGTATGAACTATCATAGTAACACATCTCAATTCCACTATTTAAGAAGATTGGTGGTTATAGTCAGCCCTAATTTTTGTAAAACATAGGGAAAGGCTTATTTTGTTGTATTTTTATTTCTTAAATTACCTTTAAAAGTGCTTTATCTATGAAATTTGGGCCATTTTAGTAACCTGATCAATGGAAGTTATCGTCCTTAATAATTCCATTCAGAAGAATCAACCAAAACAACAACAACAAAAATTCTTTAACGAATAAGTTGATAATTATCTTCTAATTACGCAAGCTCAATTAAATATTGTTTTTGATAAAATTTATTATTGGCCCTTCTATTTATAATACCAGAATTTATGAATTAAAAGGAAAAAAGGTTAAAATAAAAGACTATTTTCATAACTAAAACCCTTTTGAAATTTTAGTAACGTAACGCCAGGTAACGTAACGCCAGGTAATTAAGGCCAATAAAAAACGAACGACAAACGATTTTACAATTTTAAAACTTGGAAAATGAACTCTTATATTTTCCAATCTTATTGCTATAAGTTTAATACGAAAAGTTTTGCGAAATTAGCAGAGTTTTGAAATCTTGTAATCTAAGTCATAAACCCACTTCTGTTTTTCGTAACGTAACGCTAGGACACTTTTTTGCTTCAATACTCAAATCCTTATGGTCTATTGGTCTAATTTTTTTACTGAACATAGTGCTACTTTATTAGTATGCAAATATTAAAAAACTTTTTTTAAATTTGCAATTCTTCATTTAAAAAAAATTTTGTTTTTCGTTCGAATGTCACGTAACGTCAAAATGGAAATGCCCATATTCTTTGTGGAAAATAAGAAACATAAAGTTGGTTGCCCTACTTATTAGCGTTCCCTTTTAAATATACCTGTTGTGGTTGCTAGGGTGGTTCGAAAAACAAAAAATATTTTCTGATTAGAAAATAAAAATGCAACTGACCTTTAGCTCGATATTAAGGAACATACGAACAAAAAATATTTTATTTCGGAATACAATAGCGCGCAAGTATTGCCATTGGCCTAGATAAGAAATACAAAATTTATAAGATAAAAATGTTCTTAACTTTTTCTTATTTGTATTGTATTCCGAAATAAAATATTTTTTGTTTTTCGAACCACCTTAATGGTTTCATATACATATACAAAATTTGTTTCTTATCTTTCTTATATTCTTTTCTTACATATTTAATGTTAATGTTTTCTTGATTGCAATGAGAATAAGTGGTTTAGCAAACTTTTAAATTAAATTGTCATTGTCAATAAAAGAATTTAAAATGTCAGTTGTTATAACAAATGAAGAATTGTTTTATTTTGTGGATTGGTGCAGGTCAACGAGACAAAGCTAATGCTTTATTTTCTTACATAGAAGAGAAAATTGATGCCGATTCATGTGAGAAATATAATATAAAAGAGCATAAAAGGAATAACATTTATTTAGCAAAAAGCATCACAATAGCAAATAAATATGGCATCTTTTAGGGGCAAACATGCTCTAACAAAAAATATTTTTAACTAACAAGTATACAACATTTTTGAATGAAGAAAACAGTTTTGAAAATACAAAAGTACAGATAATAATTAAAAAATTTTGGTTTGGAGTTTTATTGAATTTTTTAAAATTTTTACAATCACTTGAAAAAGGTGAAATTTCACAATTTAAACGCGATTTTCGACAAAATTATGACATTGACAGATTCGGAATCAGCGACCTCAAATTAACTAAAATGCCAAATTTCACTAACTTTGGAATACTCCTTCTATTTTTGTCCCACTTTTGTATGGAGACAAAGCACTGTGCGGCAGGTCGAAACGTACGTCAGCAAATAGTCGCTTATGGATGGCTTTCTCAAGCATAGCTTGAAACATAGATTTCACATTAATGAATTAATTATTGTTCTTCTAGAAATAAACTTTCGTCGCAGTAAAGAGTCACCGAAATGGGACCAAAAAATGCAACAAAAATAGGAATCTGTTGATTCGCTATCAAAGAAAAGAGAAGTTTAGCTCGAATACTTTCACAGTTAAATTTCAAAAACAGCTCTCTGTATGCATATACATACAATAAAACTTAATACATGCAATTGTTTTTGTAAATAAGTATTTACTTGTTGATGTTTAATAAAATATTTTCTTGATTCAATAAAATATTTACTTTTTGATGTTTAATAAAATATATTCTTCAAATCAGTAAAAATTTTCTTGCTGCCAAATCAAGCCAAGATTTTATTAGTTTTTACTGATTTTGAGAAAATAATTGTTTCCGTGCAAAAATCAGATTTTTCACTTGATTAGGGCGTCCGGCGTTGAGGTCTTGAGAGTACCTATATAAAATTAAATTCTCTCGAAAATTAAAAGGAGCTTATGGAAAAGAATAAGAGAAATTAGATCTTCTTTTATTTTATTTCACACTCAAATAATTTTACTTGTTATGTAAAAATTTGATATCTCCTGCTGTGAAAATATTAACTCCTTCTCCTTGAATGATCTTACATCCGTATGAATTAAATGAATGATTCTCCTTTCTAATGGATCATATGAAACGTTCAATTCCAGCCCAAAAATAGTTGCATTTTCTCCCACTCACCTTCTTGCCATTTACGAAGAAGACCAAAACACTCGAAGACTCAGCGGTACTTTTATTATTATTCATGATGCGTTTTATTTTCTTTTCTTTCAATTTCAATTATTAATGATAACAAAACCTGAAGAAGCTTGAACGATTTTTTATATATGTACCTATAGGTATATATATATTTTTGTTTATCAAAAATATTTTTGTTTACATTGTATTTTTCCACAAAATAACACTCAAAGTTTCAAAAATAAATCAGAGCTTTCGCGAGTCAACTCAAAAAAAAAATGCTTATATTGTAAAATTCTTAGCTCAGAATGAAAAAAACAAAACGTTAAAAAATGCGACGCACAGGCCGAACCTTTTCTCACAAGAAACAAAACCGATCTGTCATGATAGGCCGAAAAACAGACGAAGTTAAACAGCGATAATTCATGAGGAGATCCGTTGGAAGCAATTGATAACAATGACGATATTTTTACATCATTTCTAACACACTTTTGCTTTTATTTGAAATTGTATTTGACGCACAAATGTGTATATGTAAATGCTGTCAGTAGGTCACACTATTTTTTTTTTTTTTTTTTTTTGTAATAAGCTCTTGTCGTTAGTTGCAGTCAAAATCAACTTCATTACTTCTTGGCGGTTCATAATGTTGTAAGCTTTTTTGAAATATCTAACAATAATGGAAAAAATTTTAAAAATTGTTATAAAACAAAATTAAAATCGAATGAAATATAATTATTTATTAGATATTATTAACGATGACAAAATACAAGAAATGTTGTCCTCTTTTCCCATAGAATAATTTTCTTTGGTTAAAAATAAACATGCTACAGTGTACAAAAAAAAAAACCTAGCGAAAAGTTTATACCGTACGCAGGATCTTATAATCGAATTCTAAACTAAATATTTTTCATAAATGTTTGGCATAGCATTCGAAGATAGTCTACAATATTTTTGTTTCTCTAGAAGTCTTCTAAAGCATTTCTAAGTTTTTTATTAAAGGCGGACATAACCGCAGGGGAACCCTTTCTGCTTGAATCACCAGCAAGCAGATACACAGTGTCGCGAGTGCTACAAAAAAAATCCCAAAAATGCACTTTCGAAATAATTCAAAATATTTGGGCAATTCTCAATGTCTTCTAAAACCCATTTTAAATCTATTCCCATCTAAAATAAGTATTTTCAGTTCTAGGACCCAAATTGTGAAATTTTGGGGTTGGGGTGTTTTGATTTCCACAATTTTTTCAAAATTTCTTATTTAAATGCAAAGAAACTTTCATGCCGAATTTCATTGCTCTATGGCAACTCCTTCAATTTTTTGCCGAGAAATGTACGGATTCGCTTCACTGTGCGACACCAGAAATTCATTACACTGAAGGCATACAACAACGGAAATGTTTTTATAAATAAATAATAGAAAACTATGACACTTGATAGCTCGCTCTATTCTATATCATTCCAGCTATTTGATACATCAGTGTCACTTAAGCCTATTACCGGAAATTTTATTTTGTGAGCATTTATCACGTTTTGCGACGTTCGTTTCGTCTTACTTTTGACACCTGCAATTTCATCGGGGTCTACCTTGCGTGCATATATTCAATTTCTCATGGGATATCCTCTGTTGTCCAAGAAAACATTTTCCAAAGTAAATCTCAAACACTTATACTTCGAAAGTATTTAACAGCAATACAAATGACCTGCAAAATATTTCTTAAATACTAAACATAGCAACGGTACTTATCAATACTAAACAAAATAAATTTTAATTTATATAATTTATATTAAGAAAAGAATTAAAGCTTTCCGAAATTATGCATCATTCAACTTCTTTTCCACCTCCGTTCCTTCGTAAAGAGTTCGTTCCTTCATTGCAGCCTTCAACTGCTGGTATTCGAAACGTTTTTGGGACCATTGGTATCTAAAAGGAGGATTTATTTTTTATTTTATTGTAAATACTGCTGTTTCTTTTTTGGTTGAAAATAATCATAACCTACCTGCAAAACATCCAATAGCCCATTGTTCCAATGCAAAACGATCCAAAGCCAATGTGAGTAGCTAGCCGGGGACGGGAAGTGGAAAGGAATGCAAGCAAACCAGCACCGATCCCCCCGCCGATACCATAAAGAAAACTGTTACGAAAACAAGGAATTTGTGAAACGTCTCTCCCAAAAACAGAGAACCCCTATAGAAATATATATAATTATATAAATTTGAATTTTTTAAATGAAAGAAGAAATATCTTTAATATACAGTGAACTACGGATAAATGCAACACGAATAAATGCAAAAACCTCATAAATGCAAGCTGCTTTGAAGCCTTTTTTATCCGTTCTTATGAAAATATGCACGGATTAATGCAAATAACGCATAAGTGCACAAGAATTCGATCAAAAAACGTGTTGCATTTATCCGTACTCTACTGTAAAAACATAGCAATGATAAAAAAAAATATTGTTACCTTCTTCGGTTCCTCGTCCATTGTCAGTGTTTACATTAAGAGACGGTCGCCGGAACACTTTTGAAATTCTCTTTTGATAATGCGTTCGGACTTGGAGTGCGGTCACACGAAAACAAATGTTGCGCAACAATTCACGCAATACGCAAATAAAAATAATTCGCAAATAGTTAACTCACTGTTTATACGGCAGTTCAAATACGCAAATAGCGAAACTTTTCAGTGCTGCCCGACTAAAAAATACAATTGCGTGGCAACATATTCATTTGTCGGAAGCCTATGTTTTGCATGGGTTAGTTATACCATATCGTAGAAAATAGGAAAATCGTCAAAAATAAGTGGCAGCACCTTGAGCTTTATTTGCAAATAGCTTCGTTATTCACGACTTATTTTCGCGACTTGCTTATTTGCAAATAAGAATTCAACTCAGCGTTTATGTGGGGAAATTTGCTGTTTGCAATATTTTTATTTGCAAATAAGGCATACGCATAAACGTAGTATATTACTACGTTTATACGTACGCCTTATTCGCGAATAAGAATATCGCGAAAAGCGATTTTTACCGTATAAACGGTCTTATTCACGAATAGCTAATTCACGAAAGTTATTCGTGAATAGTGAGACTATTCGCGATAAACACGAAAGGTGATGCCACATTTTTCGCTGATTTATCTCTTTTTGACGATCCGGCAGCGCTTTTGTTTAATTTGAGTTCAAAAATCTAGCAAAAAAGATGGAGAACGGAAAGGAAACCAAGCGCTGCACATGGATAATACTTAAATCAGAGACTGACATTTTTTCACTTTTGAAAAACTAATTGGTAAAAGCATTCGTGATGCTATGAAATCATGTGTTTTTCAAGTGTGCTACCATTTCATTTCGTTTTGGCAGTCAGGTACAGCGTTGCCACTTTTGGACTTTTCCTACCAAAGCAGGTAGGTATTTTTTTTTTTTTTGGTAGGTTGGTAGGTTGAATCGGATTTTGGTAGGATTGCGGAAATTTTTTCATTTTGACTAAAAACATTTGATAACATATCCGCTATCGAAAAATACACATCGAATTTTGTCAACCCTACCTTAAACGATGTGGAAGAGCATGTTTCATATCCATCTATCTCTGTCTCTCATGTTGCTTTTTTCCATAGAAGTGTATAGAGCACAAAAGAAAATAGAAAAGCAAAGCTAATGCAATAGGAGCTTACGTGCGCGACGTAGCGACAAGTGAAGAATATAATCACTTTTGTCGCTTGAATGTGCCAAATGAAGTTCAAATGGGTAGTTTTATACAATATTTTGAAGCAATTTTGGATTTTTAGAGTAAACATAATATATAAAGTTATTGTTATGGAAAATACACCCAAAAGTTTTAAGCAATAAAACTCCTTTTTGTAGTTTTTGGTAGGTTGCAATCGATTTTGGTAGGATTTCGAAAAATATTTGGTAGGAAAAAAAGTTTGTCAATGGCAACGCTGGTCAGGTAGCGCTAAGACCAACTAATGTCGGTTGCCGTATAAACGGTGACTTCACTATTCGCGATATTCCTATTCGTGAATAAGGTTTATAGCATGTCCTCACTATAGCCCAAATTAAGTTATTTCGGTGTTTTCGTAATTTCAACCTCAAACCCGTCCACATAGTCGTAATTTCGGTAATCGTAATTTCATTTGCTTTCCGTTTACAAGATTTCAAATGAACGAAATTTCATTCAAAGTTCCAGGGATGCATTTACAGAGGATTCAAGCAAAATCTACTACAAAATCAGGGCTGCATGCGGTTTTATATTAATTTCATGAATAATTTCGGTGAAATGACGACAGTAGAGTAATTTCATTTGACAGGTTCCAGTATGGCGAAATGACGCAAATTCTGTGTAATTTCAAGCGAAATTACGAAAACTCTGAAATTACTTAATTTGGGCTATAGTGAGGACATGCTATTAACGTATAAACGTAGTATATGTTCGCTTATATTAAATAGTGCCAAAAGACTAACTACTTACCCCCTTATTCATAATCAAATTTTAACTTTAAACCATTATCTAAATTCAGTTTTTGTATGAAAATTTGACATTTAAACATTGTTTTAGTTTTAAAATTTAATTATGAATAAGGGGGCTAATGTTCTCTTTCCATGACGATATGTCAGCCCTTGTGTGATCAAAGCTTCAACTGAATTTCTAATTTTGAAAGGAAAAAAAGAAGTAATAGTGATTGAAGGTACATAATTGAGATATTCTAATATAGCAATTTGTTTTTATTTTTATCAATCTTCAGATTGATGGGTAGATCAGGTAAATTCATTCGTATAAGCATACAGATAAGAATGCAGTTAAATGATGGTAAAACATTTATTTTTCCTAAAATGAAACGGCGATTAATCACATACCTTTATGTAGTAATAATTGCCTTCGAGCATTTTGAGTTTGAAGGTGTTGAGGACCGGAACGAAAATTCCTTACAGAGGGAATTTGTTATAAGGAGAAAATCGCACTAATAATGTAGCAAAGAAAACCTTCAGAAGAACCGCTATAGAGAGAAAATTTGCGAAGAGAATTTCGCAATAGGGAGTTTCAGCTGTATATCTATAAAAAAAAAAAAAAAATCAGGCCACAGTGGTTTGCATAGTATTTTTCTTTACATTCGTTTCGTTCTACGTTCTTTGAAAACGAGCACATGCTTCAAAAAATGTTCCCAACGCGTGTGACCGCGCTTTTAGCTATAACTTATAAATCGTCGTCGTTCATACTATGAGACAAGACAAGCGAGAGACACGGTGAATTCTCTTTTGGTGTCTTATTCGTGTTCGATACTTAGTAAAGAATTGTCTACTGCGACATTTTGAAATTCAGGAATTGAAGAAACTGGTTTTATACAGTGCTGCCAGAAAACAATATTTTGAAATACCTACAATCTGAATTAAAAATCCCCTACGCTCTTGAAATAAGATAAATAAATTATTATCACAAAAAGGTTTTCGACAAAATAAGTTGGTCCAAAGATCTTTTTTAGAAAAAGTGTAAGCTATTCTCCACAATTTTTCGTATTTAATACTTCAAAGCTAGCTTTTTAAATTATTTCCGAAATCTGTAGATATGCTTCTTCATAAGAAGAGAATATTTACCCAAATATGGCAGCACTATTTTTATGATGAGAAGGACAAGCACAAAGCGTGTCGCCGAGTACGTAAGACACGTACCCCTCTCTCTACCCCGAACGTCCCTTGCCGACAACCACCGTGTCTCTCGCTTGTCTTGTCTCATAATAGGTCTGTTCCCGTACTCCACGAAACTGCCCAAAAATGCCCATTTTTTTGAAAACTGTATGAAAATTTGGCAAAGTTGGGCAGTTTTGGGCTGTTCCGTGCAGTACGGGAACAGACCTAGTATGAACGACGACTAAGAAGACATCGCCTAAAGCCTAAGTTATAGTCCACTCTTAGACATAATTTTTTTCATCGTTTATTTAAAAGTAAAAAATAATAGTGGGATTCATTCAGCTTCGGAAACTTTACGAAACGAGGAATTTGTCATTGAACTGTCAAAATTTATATGAAAATTTCCGATGGGAAATTTTACAAACGCCTTTTCAAAGCTGCATAAATACCAATAATAATAAAATACAAATAAAAAAAAATTAAATATATTAGGACCATAAGATCACATGAAATTTAAGAACACAGAAGAAATGGTTCATGAAAACTTAATTTTTTTGTTATAGCTACGTCATTTTAATTATTGATCTGAGGCCCGATTTCACCAAGCTATTTAAATGAAAATTGAATGATTAAATATCATTCCAATTTAATGTAATTAAAATATGAAAAAAAATGTTTGTAAATATCTTCAGTTTGAGAGATCGAGCTTCGTTTTTTTCTTCATTGTTCAATTGTTTTCGCAGTGAATATTTTTTTTCAATTTTAGGTAAATTTTTAAATTTAAAAATATTTCTGTATATTTATTTTTTATTATTTTTTATTATTTTTTTTATTTATTTTTTAAATCGAATTAAAAATGGTGAACACGAAAATCACTTTGCGAATAGATTTAAATTCTTGATAAAACATGGAAATGTGTCAAGATCTTTCCAGCTTGGCATTTCAAAAGTTATTTAAACGTTTTTGAAAGTTGTTTATTCAAGTGATTTATGTCCATTGTTTCGACGATAGAGATTATATTTTTTATATGTATTCATGTCAAAGAAATCGTTTCTTTAAATGGATTCCAATGGTTCTAACAATTGAATTCAGTTGACTTTCTCTGTTGTTCCATTTATCCAATGATAATAAAAATATACCTTCCATTAAGCATTTCTATGAATCCCAAAACTTTTTAGTTGACGAAATGCGAAAAATAGTTCTAAAGACAATAATTAATCTTAATTGGCATAATTTCAATTTTTAATAACTTTTATATTCGTTCATATGTCATCCAGATAAATGCAATTCGTTCTTCTTTCCATTCAAAATGAAGAGGACATGTCATTTTCAAACACTTTTTCCAAAAAATAAACAAAAAATTGAAAATAGTTCAATGGAACCATGTTATCTCTTGAATGTTTGAACCCGGATCTAAGCATCGGGCGAAATTGCAAAAAAAAAAAAAAAAAAAAAACGAACAATGAGTGTTCGGCATATGGTGCTATTTTATATTATTAAACGCCTCGTAGTATTTAAAAAGGACTGTTGCAATATCAATCGAAAATGCAAAAGTTCATTTCTTAAAGTCGAATAAAATCGCAACGAATTTACAAGTTAATATTAATTTAACACTAATCGATTATTAATTTAATTAATAAGATAATGATTATCAGTAGAATGCGCTGGTAACTTTCGATTATTTTCCCATAAAATCCAGCACAGCGACACGGCGAATGTACGTTTAATCTCGCTGATTTTAAAAAGATAAAATAATTTGTGGTTAATGAACTTCATTCTGTTTCCATCTTGTGATTTTCTTATCACTAGTCGCAAAAACTACAGAAAAGAAAAATTAACAATTAAAAAGAAAGCCAGAAATGAACGCCAATATGCATAAGACTATTGCAAAACTGTTCAAAAGAAATTATTTTCGCTCGGTAGGTGATGTCTGTCACTGTATACGGAGGAACGTTTAATTGGTCCATATCAATTTCAAATAGATTAACCCAGTAGCGCCTGAATTAAAAAAAATTAATATAAAAAATTAAATGAAATATGAACTGGTTCAGGTATGGGGATGACAGAAAACGAACCATTTCAGTGATGCCATATGGCATCGCTAGGCGCTACCGGGTTAAATAAGTCACATTTGGTAAAGGCATTGAATTCGAATCCATCGCCTAGAGACAGGAACCCAAGAAGTAAACATCACATGGAACACCGAAAAAACCATAGCCCAGGCCACCAACCCATCCAACTACGCCTCAAAGATCGTCATGTGCTAATTATAAGAGAATTTTGGGTGAAAAGTCCAAGACCGAAAGACGAAGCTCCAGTTGTACAAAATTTGCTGCGCATTTGCTGGACGAAGTAGTAAACATCAAATGATAATTCTGAAGGTACTTACTTATGTGCGCATATCTCTCGCATAATAACAGCGAATTTTTTCAAATATTCCCAGTTCTTAAGAAAATAAAAAAAACCTTGTTTTCGTCTCGAACTTGTCTGGGCTCAGCAAAAAATAAAAAGAAAACAATTATTGGGATAGGTTGGAGAATATTATCAAAAAATGTTTTTTTTATTTGTTTACTTCCTTTTGGTTATCATCATCATAACTTATTGTGATATGTCGGTCAAATAAAATATCAATTTTAAAGAATTTTCGTAATTATTTTTGTTTGTTTGTTTTTTCTAGGAAATTCTTCCATTTTATTAAACAAAATTTATAGCTGGAATATATCTTTTGAGCAAAAGGATTCGTCGGTATGGACAGTCATTATCGACCATTAAGATGTAATTGTTGGAGGAATTAGGAGAAAGGTTTAGTGGGTGCTCCAAGAGATTTAAATTGAATTGACCTCGACACCTCTTCAAAGTCGTTGCCAACTTTAGGTGGGCGTAGCACAAAAAGTAGGCGTGGCAGCGTTACGAAATTAAACTTTTCCTACTTTGGGGCACAAAAGTAAGCTATGTTCCGAATTTCAACACTTTGGGTTCAAAATTGTGGAATTTGGGTCCACCCCTTTTTATGTTTTTGGGGGGTTGGGGTGGTTTGTTTTCAAAAATTTGTTTTTGTTATTTCATTGATATTTGCAGTGCAAGGTCCATGCCAAATTTCATTGCTCTAGGGCAACTCCTTCTATCATTTACCAAGAAATGTATGGGGGTGAGAAAAAATTTTCAAAAATGATTCTTATGTCACCAATAGCACCCTAATCCAAAACTCTTAAAAAAAATTGCGGCAACAAACATTGAACAATGAATAAATTTTTTTTTTTATACGAAAACTTTATTTAAATTTACAATTAAATAATTTAACACAACTATATTTATACTTATTTATAAGTCTTACAATCATTTCATCTCATTTGGCGTATGTGGCTCGAAATGTTCTGTTTTTTATAGTCCTACGCAAAACAGGACTTGCACTGGTGAAATATGAAATAATTTTAATAATAATTGAAATTGTTAGCAAAATATAATGGCACAATTTTAAGATGATTATAGTTTTGAAATTAAAGTAAAATGAAAATGATAGAATAACATAAAAATTCGAGAAACGTATTCATAGGAGAAACAACTAAACATTGATTTTGTGCATTTTTTTTTAGATTCTACTTTGATAAATTGTTTGCTTTGTACAAAATAAAATAATAATAACAATCGGCAGGTTCGATAAAATCACAAATAAACCATGCATATGAGGATAACTTAAAGAATGTTTTGTGCAATCGAAAGCATTAATAAATTTCTATGACTAGACGCCAATTGGTTCACCGACACGAATTTTTTGCCCAGCTTCAATTTTAAACTGAAAGTCCTTTGGTGCTTCGAAAATTAAAACAATTGTGCTTCCCATATTAAATTGACCGAATAAATCGCCTTTTGAGAATGGTTTCGGACAGTCCAATTTCATTTCCTCAAATTCTTCACATTTCTTATGAGTTCCAACATTCAAACCAATCCAACGATTTGTTTTCAATTTTTCATCTACATAAATCTCCACTGAGCCGACATTTGTAGCCCCGACAGCTGTATAACTAAAGAAACCATGTTGCCAACTTCCCAAATAGAGGGCACGTTCATTTAGGCAAAATAAGCCGGGCAACCATTCAGCTACGGTTGGATTAACCGATAAAAGTTCACCGGCGAAATGTCGACGTACTTTTGGTTGCCACTGTGCCGGTGAATGGAATCGATGGTAATCACCAGGAGCCAGATATATGACACACTGGTATAATGTTGTTGTACCATCATGCTTCTCCTTGATTGCTTCATCGTACTCGTCAACGGAAACTTTCGAATTACCGATCCATGTTGGTGGACCCAAAAATGATCTAATACTGTAATTAACACCTTTTACTTGTTCGATTAGAGAATTTGTTGCCGAACCGAAATGTAAAATTCTCCCATCAGCAGGCGATACAAGCGGAGCATGTTGATCTATCGGACGTACATCGTCACGTATAGGACGTGTGAAGAACTCCGCCAAACTATTATAATATTTATAATCGGAATAGAGAGCCTCATCGATATTCACATTGAAAACGTACGAATACCAGCCGTAAATGTACGGTCGCAGAGAAATTGGTATATAACATGATGCTATCCAACCCCACCAACGACTGATGAGACGCAACGGAAGAGATCGATATATTCTCGACTGAAAATCGGAGGCAGTTCGGGGCAAATCATTGCTTTTACATTTTTGCTTATGTAACTGCCATTCGAGTCCGGTGAAAATGCAAAAGCCGAGTGGAGCCCATCGAAACAAAAAGTTCCAATTGGACCAGGAACGTCTGTCTTTATGAATTAGACGGCGACGGATCGCCGAATTACCATTACTAATGCTATCATCTTGCAGAGTCAAATTCGTACTCTTAACATCCGTTTTAGAATCTTTGGCTTCGTTTACTTTAGTTGATGATAAATTATTTACACTTGGACTGAATGATTTATTTGAAGATAAGCGACGGAATTGTCGAAAGATTGCCCATTTCTCTTGCTGCGTATGTTGCTGTTGGTGTTTCTGATGAATTTGTCGCAAGTGACCAGCTTTAATGAGAAATCTTCCTCTTGGAATGAAGTATGAAACCATTTTTTTCAGAGAGAGAGATAGAACTAAACAGCTTTGTTCTTTCTTTTTTTTTTAATTCGTTTTGTAATAGTCTTTTCTTGAGAAAATGTGCTTTTTCACAATTTTTAATTCAATTTTTTTTTTTTTTGGTTTGGGTTGTAGAACAGCACTTTGGACGAGATTTCACGAACGAATAATTTCAGTGCCCACGATCGCTGTGCTTATAAGTGGCAGAATTATCTGGATCGTACTTATCAGTTTATTTGTTTTTGTTTTACAAAATAAAACCCTGGTTATAAGTTAGTACCAAAACAAACCCCAAGTTATAAGTGAGCCTCAAAATTAAGCCCCCGTTATAGGCGCGCACCTTTATTATAAGTGGGCACTTTGACAACTTAGATAATAACCAAAAATAATAAAAGAAACCATGTCCAAAGCCGCAGGGAAACTTAAAGTTTTGAAAAAAACCGTTGAAAAAATCACTCACACAACAAAACTCAAGACGAATATACCTGCGGGAATGGCTGCCGCCGGTCCTCCGTTAGGTCCGATGTTGGGACAGGTTCTATTTTGTTTACCGTTATTGTTGAGTTCCATAGTTCTTTAACCTCTGTCTCATTCTAGCGCGCTATAAATATTGCGGCATTTTGTAAAGACTTCAATGCTCGGACAGCGGAAATGAAGGAGGGCGTTCCATTGCCGTGTCGCATTTCTGTTACCAGTGATCGTAGCTACGATCTGGTAATACATTCTCCTCCGGCGACGTTCCTCTTTAAACAAGCAGCGGGAATACAAAAAGGCGCCATGTATCCTGGTCGTGAAACATCGGGGTACATAACATTGAAACATCTATATGAAATTGCCGCCATCAAGATTAAGGATCCTCCGAATGCTCTCTTAACAATGAAGGTGCGAAAAATAGCATTTTCATATATCTAGATTGTAAGCTTCATGATCAGGTTTAAATTAGGAAAAAATTTGATTCTTGCGTGTTAGAATGGGAGGGCCACGCCTATTTTTTTTTTATGTTGTACTTCTTGACCAACAAATCTTTTACTCTCTACCAATTTACGTGGTTTGTAAGTGTGGCAGTACGGCCAACTTGATTTGTGCTGAGTTTTGGAAGCAATTGCGACTAAAAGCAGACAGATTAGTTAAAATGTCTAAATTCGAAGAAGCTGGGCATAAATGGTCTTTAAAATGTCAAAAAAATTTTCTCACAAAATCCTGTCTTAAATATAACAAATCTAATAACCGAATATTATTGCAGCAAATGTGCGAGATGCTTGTGGGCGTAGCGCGAACATGTGGAATTAAAATTGTACGAGATCTAAAGGTGGAAGACTACGCAAAGTTCCTAGAAGAAAGACGTGTAGTTGTGGAAAATCAACGACGGGAACTTCAAGAGAAACGCGAAGCGAAGATGCTTCGCACTGGATAAAGTCTAAGTTTCCAAATAATTTTTGTTGTTATTTTTAATTGGAAATAAAATCATTTTAAGTCAATCGAAACTAAACTTTTTACGATCTTTAGCCGCGTTCTTTTTTCGTCTCTTCTCCAAATGTTTATTCAATCTTCCAGTTTTTTGTAACTCCTCGAATTGTTCAACAAGCTCTTTGGCACGTCTTTCCTCTGTTAAAAAAAGAAAAGTGATAATAATAAATAATTATCGAAATTCCCGATCAAACACATACTCTTCGTAACATATTGTGGCTGTTTTCCTTCGCTGCGCGCCTGCTGGATTTCAGCTTTTTCTTTTCGAAGCAGAGCCTGTTTCTTGTGCCATCTCGACTCTTCGACATTTTTATTTATCAGAGATTGAATTGTTTGTTTGATTTCTTTCCGCTGCGTCTCATCATCAATGCCTTTTAATTGCTCTTGTAGCTTTGTGATTTCTTTTTTTCGTATTTTCATAACAAATTTAAAATTTTCCTTAAACTGTTTTGTATTATATTCTCCAGCTTTTTCATCAAAACGAGGATCACGTACAATCGATTCCGATTCTTTTTGTTTCAATCCCTTCTCTAAACCGAGAAAAGGCACTTGTCGCTTGGAAGACATTTCACGCGGACGATTTTTATTAAGACGTTTATATTCGGATTTTGTTTTTGAAGTGTTTGGTTTTTCCTCGTCTTCACCTAGTAAAGCTTCTTTGTATACTTTTGTGCCAAGTTCATCCTTTAGTTTCAGTATTTCTTCTAATGTCATGGAGCTAAGCTCATCTCGTATTGTAGCCTTGAAAATAAATTTCAATTATTATGGCAACAAGGAATAATCACTTCAGTCGATTTAGTGTTATTTTTTCTTACTTTCTGACTGGTTTCTTCATCTGTAATTTCAGCATCGGAACTCGATTCAGAAGACATTCTGTTTTTGTTTTACTTGAAAATAATTCTAGACTGTTTTGATTAAGCCTCTTCAATTCTAAAGAAATCGAACTAGTGTGCAACGAGTATTCGGAATGCGAATATTCGCACTTCTTTTAAAATTCGCAAACTTTGATTTTCTAAAGAAATTTTGTAATATAAACTATAATCTAGGTTAATTTGTTCTGCCGTTTCTGGATTTGTTAAACTCGTATGTATGATCTACGAATGTCACATCGCGATCAAATTGCAATCGTTTTTGTCGGTCGCATGTTTAGTGAGATACGACCTTTAAATTTGATAGAAATGCAATTAAACATGTGAAACAGACTGAAAATGGTTTGTGTTGCCAACTTTTATTTTGAAAAAAAAGGAGATTTTGCTGGCATACTAATTTATTGGGAAAATTGACCATATTGTGGGAAATATTTATTATTCTCAAACTTGAATGCTTTTATTTTGTATTTGTATTTTTTATTTTGTATTATTATACTAAAACTGTATTGCCTTTTGTTTTGCCCCTATAATTCTTTCATTTTTAGAAAATAAAAATTTATCAAAATCGCGGCGCTTTTTCATATCCCTCCTACAACCAGAAACACACTATTCTTAAATTCACATTTTCAACGTTTGGTGGCTCTGAAAGAGCAGATTGGTGTCCTAAAAGACCTTTTAATCTTCGTTGTCCAGTCCATCCTGTCAGTCTCGCTCGTAAAATTTTCTTCAAATAATTCATTACTGAATTCATTCGCGCTAGGTTACTGAATTCACTTATACCAATCAAAAATTTGTTTGTACTGAATCTTCCCGTGAATGAACGTACAACTTTTCATAAAACAAAGCGTCGTACGAATTCAGTATTCTTGCTATGGCTTTATGAACGTTATGACCGATTTTCACAAGATTTTTCATTCCCTTTAAATGTCTTCTGCGGTTTCGCTTTACACAAGTTTCAACAACGATTACTGTTTGTTTTTTTATACATTGTTTTTGGTTTATCATTAAAGTAAAAAAAATATTTGCTTTTAAATTTAAATTAATTAGAATGATTAGAATTTAAATATTTTGAAAATTCTTTGAAATGTTTTCCGTTAAACGGGAAAGGCAATGTCAAAAATCGGCATGGAAATAAATGGTAGTACAACATTTTGAGTTCCTTTCGTTTCTCTGCTACAAACCAAAAATCGTGTTGCTTTTGAAAATAATTTAAGTTGATTAACAGCCGTCTTCAATTTACAAGAAATCGGAACTAGTGTTGCAACGAGTATTCGCGAATGCGAATATTCGCACTTCTTTTAAAATTCGCAAAACTTTGATTTTCTAAAGAAATTTGAAATAACATTACCGCAAAAGGATTATGGGCACAATTCTAGTTGCTGGCCGTTTCTGGGATTTGGTTGAAACTCGGTATGTATATCTAGAATGGCCTCCTGATTCCAAATCTGCAATCCGTTTTTGTCGGTCGCCACTAGTTTAGGAGATATCGACCTTTAAAGTTTGTATGAAAATGCAATGTAAACATTGTGAACACAGACTGACAAATGGTTGTGGTGTTGCCAGACGTTTTATTTTGAAAAATCTACCAATTGGTAGATTTTAATAGGTGGATAATAAAAAAGTGGGAAAATATGAGCCATATTGTGGGAAATATTTATAAAATAATTCTCAAACTTGGGAAATAGTTTTTAATTATTTTTATTTTTTTATTTTTATTATTATTACTGAAAACTGTAATTGCACTTGTTTTTTGCCCCAAATTTCTTTTTCATTTTTGAGAAAAAATGAAAAATTTTTATCAAAAATCGCGCGCGCGATTTTTCATAAAAATTTTTCGCCTGCGGCGCTTTTTTCTCCACAACACAAAACACATCACTATTTCTCTAAATTCTCTTTTCCAACGTTTGGTGGCTCTGAAAAGAGCAGATTGGTGGTCCTGAAAAGGACCTTTTAATCTTCTCCTCCAGTGCTGTCGTCGTCCTCCTCGCCACTGCTCTCGCCAATTTTTTAACTGTATTTTTAAGAAATAAAACCCCTAAAACAAATTATTTTCCATAATCTTTAATATATCTCAGTTTCACATTAATGCTCAAAAGCTAAAAAGCAGGTTAAAAGTTTTTATATTTTTTTACACGTATGGCAACAATTTGCATAAAATATTTGAATTTTGCAACACACACGAATTTCGAATAAGTGGCAACTACGCAAATGTCAAGATAGTGTAAAAATTAGTACGAAGATACATTCGCATTCGCGAATACCTAAATTTAACAATAGTTGCAGCACTAATCGAAGCGTACCGCAACGTTACATAACGTATGATTTGACTGAATATACACGTGTCTAAAATCACACATTATTGCTTGTTCACGAGTAAGAGTAGAGTTTATAAATTGTTGTTTAGTAATTAATTCCTGTGGAAATTCTTTTGCATAAATTTCTATACAAAAATTTTTAATCTCTAAATTCACATTCCATATACATTTAATGGCTTAAAATCCTTTCCTCAAAAAACGTTAATTTTTTTTTAAGGAAAAATCGCTTTTCTTATCTTTATGGTTTATTCGGATTTCCATATGTAGAAAATGTATTTATTGTCTATTAAAATTTAAATTATTTTAAAGTATCTCCTTTGATGGATCTTCTAATGGAGTACTGGTCTGCTTAATTTTATCAGCGTATATATTTAGCACAGCCTCGATTCCGGAATATAATACGAAATTTGTGGTCTTTATTTTCCTGTTGGCAAGATAAGATACCACAGAATCCCTGCTAAATGCCATGTCCAAAGCATCGCTTTGTGTTAGGTTATTCAGTACGCCTGGCGTGACTTTTATAACACAATTTTCGAATCCGTTTATCTATTTAAGCAAGAAATTAGTTTTCAATTTTCAAATATCTAAGATTTTTTTACCTTAACACTCAAATCCAATTCGTAGTTCAAATCCAGGACTGGCCATTTTTGCTCGAGTACATCTTTATCCCAGTTTATTTCATCGGAATCTTCGTTCAATCGTCCTGGTGCTTCTACAAATTTAACCCATAGTTCAGATGCAAAATGAGGCGCCATCGGCGCTAACATGATTATTTGACTAGCTAAGGCGCGCTCGTATTGTTTTCCATATCGCATGACATCTTTTGAAGCGCGCCTAATTGAATTTGTGAGTCCTTGCATTTTCGAGATGGCCACGCTTAATTGATGAGTATGACGATAGTTGAACGTTGCACCCTTTATATAAAAATTTCGTGAATCAAATAATTTGAATTCCCCCTTTTGGAATTCTTCGCTAGACGTATCGACAGTTTTATACTCTTTTGCCGATCGTACTTTGTGGAAATCCTTCATTGTCAGCCACAATCGATTTTGCCAATTCAATATTCCCGGGAAAGCTGGACGTGAAGTCGCGTAATTATTGCATTGCATTGAGTTTGAAATTTATTTTCTAACAAATAACACTCACTCGCACTTGACCAATTTCGATGGGATGTTGGTGCTACATCTGCCAAGATAATCAAACGTATTGTATCGGCACCGTACTTCTCAAATAATTCAGTCGGATCAACACCATTCATTTTTGATTTGGACATTTTCTCCCAAGACATAATCACAGGTTCTTTGGTTTCCTTAAGTATTGCTTTGTTTTTTGACTCATCAATAACTTCCACCTTTTGAGATATAAAATTTCATTCAAAACACATTTAATTGAGATGATTAAGCATGGTGAAAGATATTTGAATTTAGTTTTCCATAGAGCAGTAAAGGAAGCCACTAAATTTTTGAAAAATGGGGTTATTTCTCTAAACTTTGAAAAAAAAAAAATACCTGATCTTGCGTAACGTATTGGCCCGTACTCTTCAAGGTATACGATCTTCCCATAACCATGCCCTGCACCAACATTCGAGTAAACGGCTCAGGTTGGTTCAGCAGCCCCTTGCTATGAAGAAAATGACTGACAAACCGGGCGTAGTATAGATGCAGAAGGGCATGCTCTTTACCTCCGATATAAAGGTCCACAGGCATAAATTTCTTAGCAAGTCTATCATCGAATATTTTCTCAGTATTACGGGGATCTAAAAATCGAATATAATACCACGAACTATCTACGAAAGTATCCATCGTATCCGTATCACGGCGAGCATTTTCATTTCCACATTTCGGACAGGTGCAACGATAAGCTTCGCTATCAACACTTTCATTCGGTTTCTTCTCGGGCAAGCGCACGGGAAGTTGATCGACTGGCACAGGTACAGCACCACACTTATCACAGTGTATTATTGGAATCGGTGTACCCCAATACCGTTGCCTTGATATAAGCCAATCCTGTAATTTCGATGAAATGGGATGACCTCCAATCTTTAGACGTATTGCTGCTTCAATAACTTCGGATCGTAATTTTTCAAATTCATTTTCATTTATCGGTGGATGGAGGCTCTTAACTAGTCGACATTTCTCTTGTAGCAGCTCATCTTCTTTGGAAAAGCTTGGGGCTGCTAAATACACATCACATTTGTCAGCAAATTTGGGCGCATCACTGAATACAACTGGCATTATCGTCCCAGAAAATGGGTTTTCAACCGTCAAATGATCTACATTTTGTAGTTTTGAAAGATAATGATCTGATTTGAGGGCAATAAAAGCGCTCGGATCCTTTAAGTATTCCGGCTTCTCTGTCCAAACACGTAAAAAATTTGATGCAGACGTTAGCAACATAAAACTGTATCCCGTACAGTCACCAATCCAGTGACGCTGTAAGCTTTCTACATCTCGCCAATCCTCAAGAGCAGGATCGTCTAAATTTTCTAAAAGTCTACTCGCATACACTGAAGTGCGTATAAACCATTGGCGAAGGAATTTCCGTTCTGCTTTTGCTCCCGAACGCCAAGAAATACCATTTGCATCGACTTGCTCATCAGCCAAAACCGTTTTGTCAACTGGATCCCAATTAACTAGAGCCTTAAAATAAAATATAAAAAAAATTATCAATGGACACTTTAATACGGTAAAACTTCCATTCCCACTAACCTCGTTTTGGTAAGCCAACCCTTCTTTATGTAACATCAAAAATAAATACTGTGTCCATTTAAAGTAATCCTCATTACATGTGGATATCTCATGATTCCAATCAAAGGATACACTTAAAGTCTGGAGCTGTTCGCGCATTTGTTTAATATTCTGTTTTGTCCAGGAAGAGGCTTCGATGCCATGTTGCATAGCGGCGTTTTCTGCAGGCAATCCAAAAGCATCCCATCCTATCGGTTGAAATACATTTTTCCCATCATCCATTCGATGGAAACGTGCCATTGCGTCACTAGTCGTGTACACGCGGACATGTCCCATATGCAATTTTCCCGAAGGATATGGAAACATACAAAGAACATAGTACTTATTGCCATCTCTTTGTGGATCAAATTGCCCTTTACGGACAATCGGCCGCCAATGCTTCTCTATGTCCAATTTTAGCGCATTGGAGAGTTCTACATCCTAAAATAAAACAATCGAGAAAAAAAAAGTCTCGTGTAAAATAGATACGTGTAAGACAGGTTTAAGCTTACCGTTGAGCTCGTGCAACTGTTTGTAAGGAAACGCAGGAAGAACGATGGTCTTTTGAATTGGAATAACGATCTCGCTGGCGTGAATAACCGCATTTTTTGAATATACCTTTAGGAACCACTCATCAGCGAATTAAACAAACCAACAACAAATTCAACTTCACGTGCTCAGTTAAAGATATTTTTTTTTTGTTTTGGAGATGCACTCAAACATCTGTGTTCGTTACATCATGCAAGCTGTAGGCGCCTTAAGACGTTCACACAAGTGTTCAATCAATCTTGTTTTGTTTTAAGTGATTTTATTTGCTTCCTTGACTCAAAGTTTTTTACTCAAAAAAGTACAGAGTCACTCTCGGAAAAACTTTAACCCATTTTTTTTATCGATTTTATTCATATTTCAGAAAAAAGAACTATGTTTTTACATCATTCAATCCTTTTTACTTTGCATGGGAAAGAAAGAAATGTTCAAGTTGTTGCCAACACGGGAGGGTAAGTGTTTCCTGGATATGATTACCATAAAAAATTGAACGAAATCGGTTATTATAAGCGACGAAAGATTATATTCAAATCAGGGATCGGCAATAATCCTATTTTCAGCATTATTTTTATGAATTATTGCCGAATATATGAATATTTCCATTTCTTTTTACATATAATTATGGATTAATGAAAATTCAAAAATTTCAAATTTAACATTTTCGATTTGTTTGATATTGTTAAATTCAAATTCTGAAAATATGAATTGACATATAGTCAATAATAATAAAATTTAAAATTTGGACTACTAAAAAAAACCCAAAATTTAAATGTGAGAGTTATTGAATATTGGACAATCAAAAATTTTTATTTCGAAATTTTGGAATATTCAGGCACTCAAAAATCAGATCTTTGAAATTTTGGATTATTTGAAAAATCAGCAATCATTTTTAAAAATTTTTTTATTGTTTTAATAATCAAGAATTTCAGATCAAAAATTCGTGGAATATATTTATAAATATAGCATTTCAATAACTCTCACATTCAAATTTTGGGTTTTTTTTAGTAGTCCAAATTTTAAATATTATTATTATTGACTATATGTCAATTCATATTTTCAGAATTTGAATTTAACAATATCACACAAATCGAAAATGTTAATTTTGAAATTTTGGAATTTTCATTAATCCATAATCATAAAATGAAAATCTCTGAATGTACTATAATCTGAAAATCAAAATTTAAAATTTTTTTTCTGCCGATCCCTGATTCAAATGAATTGAGTAGATTGAAGAGTGACAATGGCACAAGCTTCAATGGTTCTGAGAATTATTATATGCGAGCATATGTCATAGGAATACTGTACCTTTTTCGTTTCCTTTCTTTCTAAAGTGCAGGGCAAGGCATATTTAACAACGTGTTGGCAGTTGGAACTGCTGTTATTACTTTTTTTTAACTCGTAAATGTCAAATTTATATTGAATTTCATTTGCTTACATTTTTGAACGAAATTAAAATTTTTTTACATAAGTTCAAACAAAATGTAAACAAACGTCAGCTGATTTTGACATTTCCGAGTTATTTACACAGTGGTTGTACTACTGCGGCTATAAAAGCGCCTTGGCTTAGTCGCCGTTCATATTAGTCGACAAATCAGGGACGACAAGGGGAGTGTTTTTCGCTCTTCCCCGTGCGCTCTACGCAATTGAACCAGCTGTGTCTTCACTGATGTGTCGCCTCATATAAAGGCTAGGCGCCGACTGCTCAATTTTCAGTTGACCAATTTTAAGTTGTGTGTTTGTGGCACACAGAATTATATTAAAGCGCGCCGAAATTCCAATTTTTAGTTGACCCAATAAAAAAATTTGTGTTTTGCCAAAAATTTTAAATTGGCCAATGGTGTTGTGTTACATACGTTCTTATGGGGCGCCGCACACTACTCAATTTTTAGTTGGTAGTGTTCCATAAACACATGGTACCGAATAATTAATAAACTATTAAGTAAATACTTAATAATAAATTAATTTAATTGAAAGTACCCAATTTTAAATTGTATAGTCGGCGCTCAAGAGCACTTTTCCAACTAAAAATTGCCCAACTAAAAATTTAGTAGTCGGCGCCTAGCCTAACGGCGACTTAAAGTATGTAGGTAGTTATATCTATGAATGTATAAATTTGTACAATGAACAGCCCTGATATTGTGGTGTCTGGTATTCTAATAAGAACTTTGTTTATACATCACGGTATGTTTTTGAATACAGTTTCTAATTGGCATAAGAATTTAAATGAATTTATTTCAGATTTTTAAAAATGATCGGGAAGTTTACATCGACTAGTGCAGGAATTTGTTGCAGACTTTTAAGTTGTCGTGTAAAACAACTAGTTACTCCTGCTGTCGAAAAACGAGCTCCCGCTTTTGAACCCCCTTGTGGCATAATTTTACAGTTCTCAAAGCGAATTTTGCATCCTCTAAACGAATTCCAATAGTCAACTATGATGAAGTGAAAAATTTGCCAAATCATCCAGATAAAATTCTGATTGACGTTCGTGAACCGAATGAATTATTAGAGACTGGAAAAATTCCAGGTTCAATTAATATTCCTCTGGGTTCGTTAATCAGTGAGCTTTCACCAGATTCTCCGACCAGTGCGTTCGAAAAGAAATATAACCGAAAAAAGCCCCATAAAGATAGTGAGATTATATTCCATTGCAAGATCGGGAAAAGAAGTGCAGATGCTGCCGAAAGAGCAATGAATTTGGGCTACACGAATGTGAAAAACTATGAAGGGTCATGGCTTGATTGGGCCGAACGAGAGGGGCTGCCAAAATGATTATCTTTAACTGGTATTGTCTCTATATACTCAGAACCTAACCTCAATTTTGTTACGTAAACGATACCGGCGAAAACATATGATTTAAAAACTTGTTTTATCTTTACTTGTGAAACACCTAAAGATGTAAATTTTGATTTAAGTAAATTAATACTTTTCAAGAAACTATTGTCCCTCACTTAATGTTGTTGGAATGTGTGCGAAGAATTTCACATTTTCTTTTGTACTTCCTTTCAAATGAAGTTATTTTCAAAACTTTTTTGATTTCGCGCCTTAGGAATGCCGATGTGTCAATTTATGGCACGCTATAGGCTGAAGCTCAATTCAAATATTAAAGTTCTCTAATTAACTTCTTAAAGAAGCTGTTCAGACAATCGCACTTAGGGATTTCTGTCCTTCAGAAAGTGTTGAGTCATATGAAATAAGATTGAAGATGACGATTTCATCATGTGATATCTTTATTAAGCAACATTTAAACTACCTAAATATATAAAAGTGTTTTGGTTTTCTATATCAGGGAACTCTGCAATACCTAGAAGAATAATAACATCATTAGTTAAAATTTATAACATTTTATTTTTAATCGCTCTCAATCTTCGCTATTGAGCTAAATATCAGTTCGATTTAGTATTAACAGTAGGTACAATAAATTCAAATTTATTTTTCATTAAAAATTTAAGGACAATATGGTAAATCTTCATTTAAGATGCTCAAAAAAAATTGCAAAGTGTGTACACAACACTGTTTAAAAAATTCATTATTGTCTTATTGTGCAATTATTATGGCTAGATTAAGCAAATTGAGCTAAAAGAAGCTTAAAAAGAAGATTTATAAAAGGAAGATTCACTTTTATATGTACCATGAAAAAGCATACAAACTTAACACGAATTACATAACTTCTTCTAATGAACTACGATCAACAATTTTTATTAAAATTTTAGGATGGAAGAAAATCAAATAATTTAATTCCTAAATATTTAAAGCTTAAATGTTTCAATTTAGTTTGAAATTCACACTTTTCTATAACACCATCGACATGGGCTTAAACCTTGGACTTCACATAATAAATTGCTACTTAAAATTATATTAAAAAAAAAAAAAACTTATAACACTGGCCAAAATATATTCTAATTATTGCGCGGATTTATTTTATATAAAGAAAAAAAGCGCGATATTATAAAATCTTTACAAACTTAACTGCCGTGTCGGCCACGTTTCAGATGAAACAATTCGCGTAAGAGTTCTTTGATGAAATCATATGTTGAAAAACTAATGCCGACAGCAATCGGTCCTTTGATCCAATTCATGCTTAGGCCTTTGTAAAATCCATTTTTGATGCCCTCATTTCTACGATTGAAGACAAAATTCAACTGAATTATAGAAAATATTTAAAAAAAAAAACACCGACATACTTATAAATTTGTGTAAGAGTTGAATAGATGGTGCGATATTTGTCCGATTCCTTTGTAACGCCCATTGTTTGCATACGTCTCCGTACAATATCCAATGGATAACTGGAAGTTTGACCTACAGCGCCCGCCATGGCACCAAATGCAAGTGAGACTAGAGTATTTGGTTTGCTATTGCCAGTCAGTTCTGAAAGTAAAGAAGACGATATCATCAACAGTGGTTTTAGCGATAAAAGAAATAATCAAATCATATCGTATTTTCATTCACTCAATCGAAGTATTTTCTCGATTTACTCAAGCATTCATAGATATCAACGACACGATATATCGCCGTTATAACTTAAACATAAGACCACCATACCATAATATTCTTTTTTGAGAGTTTCATAGGTAAAGAAGGATGTTCCAGCATATGGAATAACACCTAGAACAGTCGCCCAATACCCTCTATAAAGTGTACGTGGACCTTCTTCAACCCAAATTTTAACAAAAACCTGTCGGAGGGTTCTGGAAATCAATGAAACAAAAAATCATAAAATAAATAAACACATTTTCGATACGGCAATGAAAAAATAAATTTACTTGTATCCACTGTATTTGGTTGTCACAGCCATGCGCGCTCTTGCCAGATCCAGTGGGTATGTTAAGGATTGAGATGTTATACCGGCTAAGGAACCAGCAATGAAACGTCGACCTTTGGTGCTAAAGAGAAGGATTTAACACGTCAATAAAGAATTTCCAAAAACATAGTTACATCAAAAATCGACTCACTCGCTGCCGTCCTTATCCACCTGTAATATTTTCCTCCATTGTTCATGGGATGAAAATTGTATTGCTGCATAAGGAACAATGCGAGCCATTGTCGCTGAATTTCCACGCCATAATGCCAACAGTCCTTCCTTTGCATACGTATTCTTTATAAAATCCGTTGCCGCTCGAAACGAATATGGAACAGATTTACTTATTTGGAAATTGATTTTCGTACGATCCAATGGTGCAATTGTTGTCTTCGCCAATGCGCCAGCAGATGCACCAGCGCAAAGACTTATTAAAACCGCATCAATGTTGGTGGGAACTGTTAATTTTGTATTAAAATCAAAAGAGCTCATTAATTTTGCATTAAAATAGAAAGAAGAAAAAAAAAACAAAAAAAAAAAAAAAAAAAACGAAAGAGACAGAAAAAGTAAGACAGCTCAGAAAATTTTTTTTTTTTTTTTCCTATTTCGCTTTAAACAAACCGTTTTTTAGTTGCTCTGAAACATTTTTGATTCCCTGCTGCGCTTCTGCAGTCGTGATTGTGCTGCTCATTGATGAACTATCAGAATTACTATTGCTCGTGTTTGGTAGATTTGTTGTCATCAATTGACCGCCAGTTCCAGACGATTTAATTGACATCGCAATATTTGGCTTCTCGATGAGGCGGCTCATTGCAAACTGGAATAGAAAATCAATTAGAATAAATAATTAAAAAAGAATGCCAGTAGATTGGATACAATGAGATGGAATTGGAATGCGTCAACGTTTTATGTTTCTACGATTCCGATAGTTATTTTTAGAAATTTTTCTTTTGATTGAAGTCAATTTTTAAAAGGATGGAAATAATTTTCCCGATCGTAAGTTCAATCCTGCCCATCTTCTTTATTGAAATTGTTCTAAAAAAAAACCTTAACCCTTATCTGTGATATATTAAATTTAGCGAGGAAAAAATTTTCTCAGTAAATAGTTTTGTTAACCTTTAGGTACTCCATAAAATATTAAATAAGTAATTGAAAACAATTTTTTCGCTGTAAAGGATTTTATTAACCCTTTACTGCATGATATATGTATTAAAAAGTAGCATAAAAATTGTTTCGCTGTATGTAAATGCTATGATTAACCTTCTACTGCATGAAATATTAAATAATTTAAAAAAACTTTGCTGTAAATGGTTATATTAACCCTTTACTGTATGATATATTAATGCAGTAAAAGGCTTTAACGCTTTAAAAATACTTAAATCTTCTTTCTTCGCATCAGAAAGGTTACATGTTCAGACTTAACTGCGGTTTTTCCTGTCTATAACGCCCTTATACATGTGTCTCATATACAAACTCAGTTACTGAATGAAAAATTGCGAAAATTATGTCAAAATGATACAAAGAGCTATTTTTCATTTTTATATTAATCGCATTATTGTAAAGGCTTTTTATTGAAAAAAAAAAAAAAAAAATATCGCAAGTGGTTTCTTTTTTGTTGTTCCGCTTTCGGAGCAATCTGCGAGAATTGGGCCTTTTTATTTTTATTACAAACACGTGTGAGCATTCTCAGGAAAATATCATTCTTCAAAGCTTTTAAAGGCGATAATTTGGGGTTCTTAAAATATATTTTTAAATACTTTGGAATTTATTTTCGCCAGCTTTTAGATATGTATGTACATAAGTATGTAGAACTTTTTTGTTGTTGTAAATTGTGGTACCACTAAACTATTTTAAAGAGTGATTTATCTATAGAAAAAATTAAGGAAGAGCCCACAATTTGCATTTTTGAAATCGACAATAATTGCAAGATCAAACAAGTGACGCCATAACGTAATTTTCAATTGTTTACTTTCTGAAATTTTTGTTCTTTTCTCGACGGCGCGAAAGCTTATCGCAATATCAGAACAAAAGACTTTTGGACGGTTTGAAATTTTGAGAGAAATGAACTTGATAAGACTTAATTTTCTCTACAGGGTTATCTATTTTGAGCAGCCATCTCAAATAGATTCCTCTTCTTCTTTTCTTCTTGCGTGATGCAAGTGTCCCGGCCTATCCCTGGGTCCGAAACACACCACCAATTTGTCCATTTTGTTCTATCAGTTGCAACATCCGATGTGAGTTCTCTAGATCACATTTTATTGTATTCATCTAACGCTGTTTCGGACGCCCTCGTTGTCTGCAACCTTGTATTTTTAGCGTATACCCTTTTTTTGCCAAGCTCCAACGTAAATAGATTGATTGCTTTTAAGTCCATAAAAAGTTTGAGCCCACTATATTTTTTTTTTTTATTAAAATGTTTCCATTCAATATTCGGCATGACTTAAAAATGAAAAGTTAATTTATTGGCTTTCTGATTAGTTGACTGGCATATTTATCTATTGAAAAGTGAAGCTAGAAGGCTTACCTTAGAACAAAACTTACTGCAAGCAGTACGATTTCTTTTGATGCAAAATTCTCCCCTGATTCATACAAAAAAAAAAAAAATCATAACTTCATGATGTGTCGTACTTCCAACTACACTTTACAAAGGAATAATTCCGTTCTCATATAGCATGTTGTACAGCAAATCGTACCGTGTATGGCCCCGGTTATGTTTAGACAATCGTTCAATCTTAACAAGCATTTGCACTACAGCAACATGGGAAGCATGTTAACTTTCCCTCCAAGTTTACCCTTCAGGAAATGTTCAATAAGTAGAATCTTATTAATTCTTTGCACTAATTTTTCTGACGAAAGATACTTAAAAACATCATAAAAAACCTCCGCAATGCTTTGCTAAATATTGACATTAAACATTTGAGTTTCATTGAATTCGACAGTTTTAAACCAAAAATTTTGACGTTTTATACAGTGAACGGGTACTATTATTGTAACTAAAAGGAGTATTAATCGTAGTCACCAGTAATTAATATATAATATATTTATACTTTCCGCTTTCAATAAAAATAGTGCTTGCATTTCTAGTTTTAACAGAGTCTAACTTGTTCAATTTTGCGGCACATTTATACAAGGAGACACGCCTTGCTTGCACAATGAGTCAATGGTTTAGATAACTATATCTCTTGACAGTACAGTTTCTCTAATGACACCGCCTATAAATACTGTAACACACTGTAAAAATCTTATTGTAATTTATTTAACTATTTTTCTGAACGAAAGATTACTTTAAAAATCATTCATAAAAAAAGTCTCTTTCTTGAATATGTTTGCTAAATATTGCATGATAAGAAGAATTTGAGTTCTTTAATTATGCAGATTTTAAAAATCTAAGAACAGTTTCTGTGTTTTTATACCCAGCGTAAGCGGGGTATATTAGTTTTGTGCAAATCTTGTAACAGGGAGAATTAAGCTCCGAGATATAGAAAAATATATATAGAAATGATCAGGATCAAAAACTGAATCGATTTAGACATGTCCGTCTGTCCGTCCGTCCGTGGTCGGATCTCCTCCGAAACGGCTGAACCAATGAAGTCGAAATTTGGCACACATGTATATCGGGGTCCGAGTATGATCCTAAGTAAAAATGGGAGACATCCGCCCACTGCCACGCCCACAAATGAATTTATTGTGTTTTCAGTAAAATGCTTGTAACTTGCGAACCACTCAACACATTCCATTGATATTTGGTGTACTGGTAAACTACAAAAAGGGACATATCCTGGAAAAAAATGGACGCCGTCCTCCTCGAGCCACGCCCACAAATAAGGGCTTATCGTAACTTGTGAAGTAAAAGGCGTAGAAGCTTCAAATTCGCAACATAGGTTCACCAAGGCGAATGAAAGGTGTAGGGAAATAATTTATGTGGCTCCCCCCACTGCCACGCCCACAAATAGAGAAGCAAAACATAGTGCGCTCATAATGTCGGGACGCTGGGTATTTCAAAGTCGGGCTTGACCGACTTTAGCTTTCTTACTTGTTCGATTTCAACTTGGTGGCTTTTATCATTGTGATTAGTGAATAACGTCCACATAAGAGTGATATTTTATATTAAGTGAGCATGTGGAGGAATTCACATGCTTATCAGTGATGTTTTTTTTATTATTTTTTATAAGATTTTTGCCAATCATATTTGTATGTAAACATTATTATGACGATGAAACCTTTTTATGGTAATGTTGAGATCTCAATATATATTTAATATTGTTTGCAAAAACAAACAAAATTATGGAAATAGTTTATATTGCAGGAAAAACTGATAATGACGCGTCAGTAAACGTGATCAAGTTCAAAAGATTTCCAACATTCGATCTGTTTTTGATTAAATAAAGTCGATTTTGCATATTTAAACTGGATCCTTCTATAAATAAGAAATATAAATCGTTAACGACTTAATGGAGTACAATTCGGAAATGTATGGTTTTTCAGTAATTGAAAGTTTTTCATTGCCAAGGTTTATGGTCATAAATACAGTGGTAGCTGGTATGGACATCAGCTTTTTTGCGGAAGAGAAGATGATATTAATATTTTCTCATATTCTACAAGATCCGAAATAATTTAATGATATGAACCATGGATGGTTTTTGATCGAAATATTGTAATGGGGAATGATAAGGGAACTATTTACACTGTCGTGAATCAATTATTTTGAGAAATCGGCTTAAGTCTCTATTAAGAACCTATTTTAAGAGACTATGAACCTTGAATTTTCTATTTGAGTCATGAGAAAAAGTATAAAATATGTTACCCAATCGAAATCAGGGTTTCTTCGGCAGCCTTTTGTCACAAAAATTGACTCTGCTCAATTGAGTGGACGCAATAGGAGTAGTCGAAGGGAATATGATACCAGAGAGAACCGCAAAAATACATTCACTTTCTATACCCATTCAAAAGAAAGAAAAAAAAAACTGAACCTCATAGAAACGCCACGAACAATAATAAGGAAAAGTCTTTAAGAGTTATTTGATTATTTTTAACACGTGGGAGCATGAACCCAGAAGTATGTTCATAAAAATATTTATTTTTACTCCGCATTTTCAAAGCTGATTAAAACAGTTTTATTAGAATAAATAAAATAAAAAATAACAGCTTTCAGACAAAACGCAAAAAAGTGCGAGCCGATGAGACTATTTTTATAGTAAGAAAATCGAATTTCTTAAATTGCTTATTAAATAAGTAGAAAAAGAAAAAAAAAAACCCTAGCGAAAAAACGGCAAAATACAAAAATATTTTCATCTCGCACGTCATAAGAACGATTGTAAATGATTTTTAGTAAATGTCGACGCAAAAGAAAATTATTGTACTCTGGCATGAGGCCAAGCAAACCAGGAAATTATACGATTTCAAACTTGACATCATAAGCGCCGAAATTCTTGCGGATTCAAGAGAACAATGAATTGTGATAAATTCATTTGAGCCCATTGCAGACCGTAAATCAGATAAGAGTAAGATTGAAGACCCATTATAGGGCACTCGAAAATGTGAGGCATATACATAGGTATGTAGGTCCATTTATGATGTAAAGCTAGGCCAAAATTTCAGTAAAATGAATTAAGGGTTGTCTCCTTCGCGAGGCTGTTTTTGGACAATATTTTCTAAATTCCTGACTGAAAATAAAAGAGCCTTTTAAATTTTATTTTTATTGTGTTCAAAAATAATTAAAATTAGTAAAGAAACAATTTTTTTATTTGAAGGCGGTTCAAAATGTTCTCGGCCGTTAAAGTGGAGACTTAAAAAAAGGGTTAGTACTGTCGGCCACGATTTCTCATCTTCAAGTTGTCTGATATGAAAAATAAAAACGGGGTTATAATCAGTATAGATGACATTATGGCCGGATCCTCGAAAATAATTTTGTGATTTTTTTTTTGACAAAATTGCCCATCGATTTCGGGTATATATTTTTGTAATTCAGTGTAAAAAAAAAATTGTAAAAAATTTGTTAAAATTATAGTTGAAGGTTGAAGGATGGTGACAATTCTGTGTCGAATTCACTTTGTTTCATTGAAATCGGTCCACCTCCGTTTAAAATTTGAAGCAAAGCAAAAATTACTCCTTTTAGCGCAGACATTGCTATTTAGAATCAGGGCGTGTAAACGAAACAAATAACCATATAGAACAAATAACGTTCGGGTTACGGTTTTGGTTATAAAATTATTATGGTTTCAATTACGGTTTCGTTCCGGTTACGGTTTTTCAAAGATTTTAAGAATCGCGGAAAAAATTCCAGATATTAATCTCTTGCAAAGCAAACCCTAAAATTGTTAAATTTCCAACTGTCGTTGCGATACATAAAAAATCTTGACTACGAAATATAGACTTCAAACTAGTGATGCCACGAATAGTGGATTTGGCCGAATACCGAATACCGAATATTCGGTCAACCTCTCGGCCGAATAACGAATATTCGGCAACCGAATATTCGGCACGTAGTAAAGACAGCTTGGGCCTACTCGCGACTAGCTGGAGTCAAGGCAAAAGCTGCCGCTGAAATATTTGCCCACTGTTCATAATGTTTTCAAAAAAAATGTAGAAGAAGCTAGCGTACATTTAATATTTCTAAAGAATAAAATGCAAATCTGCTGTATTTTTAGTTCTCGTTAATTAAATTTTTTTACGTTATTGTGAGAAAAATTTAATTTGTAGTTACTGCTGATTTTTTTAATAAGTTATTTGTACTATTCGGTATTCGGCCGAATATTTTCAACTATTCGGCCGAATACCGAATACTGAAAAATGACGCCGAATAGGCCGAATACCGAATAGTGGCCGAATATTTGTGGCATCACTACTTCAAACGCACCTCAACCTTTCAGGATTCAGTAAGCAATTCAGTACCGTGTCGGGTTTGCTTTATAGACCATTGATATTCACAGCATAAAACTAAATTTGGTTTGTCAATACGCATTTACACGTTAAGACATTTCAATATTCTAGAGTCAGACTCACGAACAAATGTTTTGAGAAAATTAAGTAAGTAGAGAAAGACGTAAGAAGAAAAGAGACGGTTGTTTGTTAACTGTTCCGGAACTATCTTCTTCATGTTTCAAAAATCTGACCCGGCATACAGTGAAAACAATTTTCGCTAGCAAGGGACGCACGGAAGGGAGAAAATCATTATCGATATGTCTTAACATGTAAATTAGTGATGCCACGAATATTCGGCCACTATTCGGTATTCGGCCTATTCGGCGTCATTTTTCAGTATTCGGTATTCGGCCGAATAGTTAAAATATTCGGCCGAATACCGAATAGTAGAAATAACTTATTAAAAAAATCAGCAGTAACTACAAATTAAGTTTTTCTCACAATAACGTAAAAAAATTTAATTAACGAGATCTAAAAATACAGCAGATTTGCTTTTTATTCTTTAGAAATATTAAATGTACGCTAGCTTCTTCTAAATTTTCTTCGAAAACATTATAAACAGTGGGCAAATTTTTCAGCGGCAGTTTTTGCCTTGACTCCAGCTAGTCGCGAGTAGGCTCAAGCTGTCTTTGCTACGTGCCGAATATTCGGTTGCCGAATATTCGTTATTCGGCCGAGAGGTTGACCGAATATTCGGTATTCGGTATTCGGCCAAATCCACTATTCGTGGCATCACTAATGTAAATGCGTACAAACCTTATTTATTATGTTTGTGCCGAAAATCTAAAAGCTTCCAAAAGGCGCATCTTTGGCCGTAGTTAGGATATGGTGTAAGATGTGGCTATTTTTTTTCTGATCGTCATTTACCATGTTTACACGACCCGCTAGATACGTGTTCACTCGACACACTTAAGTCTATCTGTCTTTGTTTGCCCACACGATTTGTACTGGTGGCAAAAACCGATAGATAGTCTTAAACGTGTCGAGTAAATACGTATCAAGTGGTCATGTAAACATGGTATGTAATTGATTAAAAGTCACATAAACATTGACTGAATGGGTCAGTTAATTATTTTAGTGAAAAAAAAGCACGTGTGCAGCACACCGACACATGAAGGGAAATGTATAGGCAAGAGTACATAAAAACGCACACGGGTGACTGATCAGTCAGACTGAATGTTTATGTGGCGCATTAATGAGTGACCATGAAATAAATGAAATTTTGGGGAAGATGTTGGAAATTGTTTCAGAGCCCGTTTCGAACCGGTTTCGGTTCGGGAACCGGTTTCCAAAAAAACAAAATATCGGTTTCGGTTTTATTTCGGTTAGGAAAATAAACCGGTTAAAATCGGTTACGGTTTCGGTTGCACGCCCTGTTTAGAGTTTCTAAAAAATCCTTTTAGAACGATATTCTCAAATATCAAAGCTATAAAAAATATGAAAAAAAAACGAAAAAAAATCCCTAAGCTACACTAATGAAAAAAAGTTAAACCTCTGTCATTTGCAGGTGACACTGGCAATTGAAGAGTTAAGACTCATTAGATACGAAAACCTATTGCATTTTTTTGTAGTTACATCAAGGAGACAATTGTAACAATTTGTATGAGTTTATTTTTTTTTTTTTTTTGCCTTTCATACAGTAAAGCCCTTCTTGGAGTCCTCCGAAAACCAGATAAAATCAGAATATCCCAACTCTTAGGAATCGCTATAAATTCATCTTCGACATGGAGACTTTTTCCATATTGTGACAAAATTTCGCTAGCAGTGCATATGCACCCAAGAGTGTCTTTACTGCTTTTAAAAGTAACCCACGAAGTGAATACCGAGTGTAGCACTTGAACGGAAAAATTGTGAATGCATTCATCAAACATGATAAATAGTTCAACAAGTTGAGAAAAATGTTTTTATTGCGCTTGTGAAGGGTTGCTAAGTGCATATTCGAACAAGACGTGCATTTGAGCCATTCATAAGAGTTCATGTAGCGAAATTCCATGTAAATTTACGTTTTTATAAAAATTAATTTAAACACAACATACCTACGTTTTGAGTCGCAGTCGTCAATGCTGAATTGCTAATTTGTGACACAAGAAAAACAAAAACAAAAAAACAAAAAAAAGACAAAAATAAACAAAACGTAAACAAGATTGAAAGCCTTCTTCCTCAAAAGCTGATTGCCTATTTCATGCGAAAAATTCAATCATATGCGAACGAGGAGAGCGCTACACTCATGTCCAATACCAATTTAAAATAAGAGTTTCAGCAAAACACTGAATCTTTATTTGGAATTTATTATTCGATTAAAATTCTATTCGACGCATAAGGGGTTATTCTGGTGTGACCACATGAAATTTATTCATATTCTTCTACACACTTATGGCTACCGTAGGTACAATAATTTTTTATATTCGAAAATGTTTTCTAACTTTTTTAAACAATTTTTAACACAAAGTACCAAATGTTCGTACCACTTTTTTTCTACAGTCCGTCATTTTTTGGTTTTTCAATGAAATTTCTAAATTTTGGTACGGACGATTAGGACAGGCCTGATGAATAATAATCCATTTTTTTTATGTCAGACTTCATGAAGAGTCGCTATCATGTTCACCAATGACCTACTTTTTTTCTTGGTGTCTTTTTTAATTATAAATAAATATTTACCTATATAAGAAATGTAAAAGTAGAAAACAATTTTTTTTTTGACAGTTTAAGATACAAATAAGAACATATAAAACAATTGAAGTGATTGAACTTTATTATCGTATAAAAAAAATTGTGTTTAGTATAAAATTTCTTTTGGGGGATTTTTTTGGCTTTCATTTAGAAATCGAAAGCTGTATATTTCAATTTCTCATTGAATTTATTTTTCCCAGCTGTGAAGATAAAAAAAAAAACTTTCAAGAAGATTTACCAAAACAATTTGCTAAGGTCCTTTGCGAAAGCACGAGTGGCAACTATTTGAACTACCGACTATAGAGTAATTTCAATCCACGCGATCACCAACAAGTGCTCAATGATCTATTCTCTTATTTTATGGATTGTTTTGCTTATTTATAGAATCGCATTGTAGTCGAACTAGCATATGATGTACATCTAAATGCGCGCTTTTTATTTCTATTTCTTAAGGAAACATATACATATATGTATATATGGGAGCATCTGTGTATATAAACCGACTACTAGATAGCTAGATAAACTAGTTTACTTTTCCAATGCTTGCAGAAAGTATGTAACCTGGTCTGTTTTGGACTTTGAACTTGACCGGTAAAACACTCAATTAGATACCGTATTTGGTCTTGCTCTTCTCGTTTCAAGAGAACGCAATTACAATTTCAATAACAAAAAAGTTACGCCTAAGAAGAACGATATAATAAATTAAACTTTTTTTTAGTCACTGAGCAAATCTACGTGACTTCTGGGGTACGAAAACATTTAACGTGTGCCCAATTGATTTGTGCGCTCACAGTTATAGTTAATAAAAAAAAAGAACAAAAAACAAAAAAATATTTTCCTTTATATCATAACTGAAAAGAGCAAAATTTCATTCAACGTGCTCTCGATCGAAGTAAAACTAAAACATTGCCAATTATATAATTAGAACAATTTTCCTTTGTAATTCGACTGAAATTTTTACTTGTTTAAATAATATATTAACTTACCACGTAGTATAGTAATTCCCTTTTTACTTAAGAGATAGAATAACACTGGATACGTTTGTAGGGAGAGCAGTAGGAAGGGGGATAATTGCAAGATTTGTTCTTACCCAATATGAACACAATTTTTGGCTTCCGCACAATTTGCTCAATGGAGCAATTTTATTTGACTACATCCGATAATTTCCAATTGTTTTTTCTTTCTTTGGGAAATAACTTGCTTTTATTTGAATCGAATAGAATTATTCTTTACCAGCAGAACTGTTTCAACCCGTATGTCATACAATACTACGAGCGACACTTTCGATTTGCGGGAAAAAATCACTAAGACGAGTGAGGGGAGCTTGAACAAACTGACTTTCCCCATTCACAATCCGACTTTGCACACAGTTCATACCAATACTTGGTTCATGCATTCACATAAAACAAACCGACATCCACCACGATTTGTGTACGGACGAACTCATACATCGCCATTACAACCTGACTTTCAACATAGCAGAGTTCAAACATATGATTGTGAAGTTAGTGCAGTAGAATTAAAAATTTGGAAATGAGTGGTATATACGATAACCACAAGAATAACGATGCTCGAATATATGCGATGCCAAAATGTATACGATTGAGATGATATTAATTAGAACGACATGATTTAAACAAAAGCAGTTTGCAATAATTGAGCATTTTATTTTGTTGTTTGTAATACTTTTAAGCAATCCTAAATACTTTACTTTAGCAATACTACCAGATACTTGCAGAATGTATATTTGCGGGGTACTCGTCGATATTTGTCACTAAGAACATCATTTAATTTAAAAAAATTTTACAAAACAAAACAAACATCGATTTTAAGAGATAGTCTTGGAAGAAGATTGCATCTAACATGTCCCGTAAAGTAAATATGCAAAATGGGCTTGGGCAAGTGGGTTATAAAAAAATTTCTCTCGAAACCTTGGAAATAATATCCAAGTAAACATAAAACAGCTGTTAAGCTTCACCACTGCTGAATCGTCGACGTTCGTCAACAAAACTCTATCTTTTTCAGTCGCACTCAGGTAAATTCATACCTAAAAGCAAACTCACAAAAATTTGAGGCAGTTATATTATTCGCATTAGTTACTGAGTTTGAAAATGGTGCTGCCATAATTTCGCATTTGCTTTCAACTTGTATTTACCGGATCTAGTTAGATCCCCTGGAATTTCAAAACAGGGAATTGTAAACAACAACAGATGACACAATCTTATACCTGATAAATAAACTATCAGCTGTTTTGCGCTCGAGCTATAACCTAGATTTGGCCTAGGACTCCTTATAACATGGCTTCGACTTCTCAGAGCTCTGTTATAACATAAGTTTGAAGTCTCGGGGCTTCCTTATAACCTAGATTTACATATTTCACGATTTAACGTGGTCTGGCAGCACCGAAAACCTTCGAACGCAACTAAAAAACCAAAATGGTCGTTTGAGTTGTAATAGGTAGCAAAGGGTAAGTTGTGTGCAACATAAAACCTGAAATTCTAGAATACAAAAAGTTTCTAGAAAATTGCAATAAATTTATAAAGCTATAGTGTTACAAAGAGCTAACGAAAATGGCAAATGTCAGCCAATTAAGCGACTTGAGAAGTTACAGTCGTCACTGGCTAGGCGAATTCATAGAGTTGTATCAAGCTGCGGAATGCTTATGGCAACCCAAGCATGCAGATTACTCGAACCATACCGCGCGCAATCGAGGTAAGACAATTTTGTTTACTGTACCCATTCATGTGTGTGTACTTCTGGGTTTTGTGTGTACCAACTTGTTCTATCTCACTCCACACTACATACAATTTAGCTTACGACAAACTTGTCGAGAAACTACCCTGCAGGAAGCCTGTCGCCACATGACCCAATGTCTACAATGAGTCAATAGGTATAGTTCATCTCTGTCGACCATGTCAACAAGAAGTATATATATATACTTAATATATATTTAATTTTTGTGAGTTTTTGCTGCAGTGAATGCGATAAAAACAATCAACGAGGTTTCTACAGCTAGATTTCATTCATTTAACATATTTGCTGAACCTCAGGGCCTCAAATAGCAATAGAGCATGCGTTCTCGCCCAGCAGTCTGAAGGTTCCCGGTTCAAACCACTGCGAAGGCGGATGAAAATGTGAAAAAGCGGGTAATATTTGATGTATTAAAATAATTTAATCTATTCTTCCGGCTTAAGGTCAATGCATTTCTGTTATGAAAACTAATTTAAAAATAATTTAACATAAAACAATTCCTACGCTCAGGGATGAAAAAGCAAATTATATGCATAAAAGTCTTTCAAAAAATCTTGTCTTGGATTGAAAAATTTTTTAATTTGTTACCATAAATATTTTTCCAGAAAGCTTTTTGGTTTTTAAGCTATTATTTACTTTAAAAAAAGTAGATAAATAAAAAAATAAACAAAAAATAAAAAAATCCAGTGCTCGCGCGAGATTTGAGCCCGCAATCTTCAGAGCTCAAGGCAAGCACTCAACGCATTGAGCCACCATATGCACACGAATGGCTCTTGCTATTGACGTACTAAAATAAATGCCTTCATAATGGATCCCAATAGCAAGTCTATTGTTTGTCTCCACTATTGGAGGTTTTGCAATGACAAGCAATGTTAATTGTCTATAGCGGTTTGCATTGCGAAGGGCATAATTGGTCAGTAGAACTGTTGGCGCGGACAGTAGAAAAATAGTATAGATTCACTACTGTCATTTCCTGCAGGGTAAAGGAAGTCGAACCGAATCCGGATCGTCCAATGGTAGTTAGGACAATCAATTCGCTACGCTCGGCATTTAGACGAGATTAACGCAAGACAACAACGAAAACGAATTATGAATCGAAGTAATTTCTCGATTTACTCAAGCATTGATAGATTTCAAAGACACGATATATCGCCGTCATAACTAAACATAAGACCACCATACCATAACATTCTTTTTTGAGAGTTTCATAGATAAAGAAGGATGTTCCAGCATATGGAATAACACCGTCGCCCAATACCCTCTATAAAGTCTACGTGGACCTTCTTCAACCCAAATTTTAACAAAAACCTGTCGGAGGGTTCTGGAAATGAAAGAAACAAAAAATCATGAAATAAATAAACACATTCGATACGGCAATGAAAAAATAAATTTACTTGTATCCACTGTATTTGGTTGTCACAGCCATGCGCGCTCTTGCCAGATCCACTGATTATGTTAAGGATTGAGATGTTATACCGGCTAAAGAACTAGCAATGAAAAGGCTACCTTTGGTGCTAAAGAGAAGGATTTAACACGTCAATAAAGAATTTCCAAAAACATAGTTACTTCAAAACTCGACTCACTTGCTGCCGTCCTTATCCACCTGTAATATTTTCCTCCATTGGAGTCGTTTGTTGTCATCAATTGACCGCCAGTTCCAGACGATTTAATTGACATCGCAATATTTGGCTTCTCGATGAGGCGGCTCATTGCAAACTGGAATAGAAAACCAATTAGAATAAATAATTAAAAAATAATGCCAGTAGATTGGATACAATGAGATGGAATTGGAATGCGTCAACGTTTTATGTTCTATGTTTCTACGATTCCGATAGCTATTTTTAGAAATTTTTTTTTATCTTCTATTTTCGAATTGTTCTAAAACAAAAACCCTAACCCTTAACTGTGATATATTAAAATAGCGAAAAAAAAATTATTCTCAGTAAATGGGTTTGTTAACCTTTTACTCCATGAAATATTAAATAATTGAAAACAATTTTTACGTTGTAAACGATTTCATTAACCCTTTATTGCATGATATATGTATTAAAAAGTGGACGAAAATTTTTTTTCGCTGTATGTAAATGGTATGATTAACCTTCTAATGCGTGAAATGTTAAATAATAAAAAAAAATTTTCTATATATGGTTATATTAACTCATTTTTGTATGATATATTAATTAGAGTTACAACGGATATCCGGCCACTATCCGGCCTTAGTTTTAGTATCCGGCCGGATAGCGGATACCATCTTTATCCGGCCGCCGGATACCTCACATTAAACATTTGCTATATTGTATTTGTACTAGGATGAAGATTAGAAATTGGAGCGATTGGAGGAAACCCGATGCAGTTCCGCTAACATTTTCACAGAAAACTTCCATTTTTAGAGATGTTTCATTGCAGTTCGGTCCAAACAATGTGCTGTGTCAAAAAATAACGTTCAAAAATTTTTCTACCAAATGGCAACGCTCAGGATCATTGCTTCGCCGTTCAATATGACTTTAAAAACGAAAGATATATTACAAAAAATATTAACTATCCGGCAGCCGGATATCCGGGTATCCGGCCTAGCAGCCTTGCCTTTCTCGCCAACTTAATCGATTATTTGGAAAGAAAAATTTGTATGTGAAAATTAGGAATAAGCAATTGTCCCGTGTTTTCCTCGGAACATCATTCTCTACAACGATGAGCATACTACAACGAAAACTATTGAACCACGCACGCTCACTATTGCGGTGGATGACAGATCGGTCAAACTTTTGGCGGAACTGAATAATCTTCCCTACTACAACCTAGGGAGGGTTCAGTTCCGGGTAAGACGTGACCAAAAGGAGTCACCCAACGCTGTAGAGAGCGGAACTTCGGAGCCGAAACGGAAGGATACAGAGAAAGTCCCAAACGATAAGGCTTCAAAGACGGTCGACGAAACAGGACCATCGACCAGTAAACAGGCCATGGAGAAGATGTCCGCGAGAAAGACAGCAAATGTCTTGACCGCGGAACATCAATCCTGGGGAAAAAAGAGCCTGAACCTCCGGAATAAGCCCCTCACCCGTACAACTGCAAGAGCGGCAGCTGACAACAGCCGCAGAAGCAGCACGGGCCCTACTCCTAGTATGCAGACAGGTACTGCCAGCCGATAAGAGTGGGAGAAGGGAAAGAAACAGAAGAACGAGGCGGAGTCTGATCGCCCTCGTAAAATTTCGTAATGGTGGAAGTTGTACAAATCAACCTCCATCGTTCGAGACCAGCTTCTGCTACACTCCTAACAACGCACTCGTGCAGGAACCTTGGACCAGAACGAGCAACAAAATCTTAGGATTGTCACAAGCAGATAATGTACTTCAGTGCCTTGGTGACAGCAGACCTAGGACTTGTATTGTGTTTTACAACATACCCTTCTTTCCAATAACAGATTTTGTTACGCCAGATCTGTGTGCGGCAAAGATAAGAATCGACGCTAGGGACATGATTGTGGGATCGGCCTATTTCCCTGAAGACTCGGAAGATTGTCCTCCGACTCTGGTGGAGCAGCTAATTGCGTACGCCATGAGGAACAAAGTGGAACTGCTACTGGGCTGTGATGCCAACGCCCATCACACCATTTGGGGCAGCTCTAATATCAACTCAAGAGGTGAGTCACTTTTAAATAGTATCTTATCTCTAGATCTTACAACCAGCTTTACAAAAACCCTCGTTAGCGAATGGCGAGTCTCTTCCGAGCCCTCGTGCTCAGACTAAAGGCATATTAGGTTTAAGCTAGGTAATACAACCGTAATATCATTTGGGCCTAAGCGTCAGACTAACTGGGACAAGTACTGCACCGAACTCAGTCTCACACTTAATCAATGGAACGAACAGATTCCATAGAAAAAATGGACCAGACCACCACATGTGCGAATGAATCCATAATAAATTCCTTCGAAAACGACTGTTCAATAAAGACAAAGACTTTACGAAGGCAGACACCCTGGTGGAACCGCGACTTAGAGAAGCGTAGGAGAGAGGTAAGGAAACTGTTCAACAGAGCCATGCGGAATAACGACTGGAAAACTTATTCTCGCAGCTACAAAATAACAAAAACCAGCTATAACAAAGATCAACTTGACAGAAGTCTGAAATAAAAGAGTCCATACATAAGAACATTTCTGGTGAAACTACGAGGATGACCCAACCAGTTGTCGGATCCAGAATATCCTCTCGGATGCGAACTTCATGCGAGAGAGAGACACTTGAACTACTTACAGAAACCCACTTTCCGGATGCGACAATCATATTCCCGCTGAGGGATGTAACACGTTCATCGTTGTGGCTGAATTGCCCAGACTGCGAGGTTTGGGCATTGGCGAGTTCTATATGTTAATCGCAAACAGTGGATTGGGCAATAAATAGTTTCAAGCGATACAAAGCGGCGGGAGCTGACAATATATTTACCGCCCTTCTACAGAAGGGAGGATAATCACTGTTATCCGTTCTTAGGCGAATTTACTGTAGCAGTTTGGCGTTTGGTTACATACCAAAAGCAGTGGCAACGGTCAACGTTGTCATCTCCCCAAACTAGCAAGAGTAAATAAACAATCATTAATCATTCAGACCAATAAGCCTTATGCCGTTTGCACTGAAGAGTTTAGAGAAAACCGTTGATCGATACATTAGAGAAGAGATCCTGAGGAGAACTCTAAATTCAGGTCAACACGCATACCGAAAGGGAAGATCCACAGAAACGGCTCTATCGTCCCTGGTTGGAATCATTGAAAACACCCTTAAGTCAAAAGAAATCTGTCTAGCAGCTTTCTTGGATATAGAAGGAGCTTTCAATAACACAACATTTGAAGCTATGTATAGTAAGGACGGAAATATTATATCGGACCTTATGCAATCGTCACTGCGGCTAATAGAAAACTGGTGTGAACGAAGAGGACTATCTGTCAACCCTGACAAAACCAATGTTGTGCTGTAGAATACAAAGACTAGCCAACTCCAGCATAACAGTATGTACGAGGACCACTCCATCAGCAGCATTGAATACCATACTTCAAATGCTTCCACTGGAACTGGAAGAAGTACAGAAGACTGCAATGCTGGCCTTGCACAGATTATTTCACTCAGGCTCTGTTAGCTCAAACCATCTGCCATGGGGCACCTTTCCTTATTAGAGAAGAGGGTGAACAATAGAGACTTCTTGATGCCTCTTGATAAGATTCTCCCCAAATTTTCTCTAGATGAGAGATATACCACCGTTATACCGGAAAGAGACAGTTGGAATCAAAACAGAATCATTACACCTGACGATGCAATAGTCTGGTACACCGACGGATCCAAGACTGAGACCGGAGCTGGAATTCATAGCTCCGGGTACAGGGAAAGCACAAGTCTCGGGGTGTACGCATCGGTCTTCCAAGCAAAAATGCTTGCAATTAACCTATGCACTAGACACTTACTAAATTTACGAATGCGAGGTAAAACATTCTCGTAATGACAGACAGTCAGGCTGCCATCAAGGCCCAGCAATCACATTCAGTGAACTCGAAACTAGTATGGGAGACTGTAAATGTACTTCAAGATCTATCCAGCGGGAATCAAGTGACAATACACTGGATACGAGCTCACTGTGGTCATGAAGGCAATGAAGAAGCAGAGAGACTAGCGAAGGAGGGAGCAGCAATGTCTCCCTACGGACCTGAGACAATACTAATTGTCAACAGATCGCGTTACATTCAAGCCACAAACTCAGAGTTCCGTGATAGAGCGAACAGAATGGTCTCGTACAACTGGTCAGACAAGTACCAAAATATTCTTTCCAGAATATACTGAAACGAAATCTAAATATCTACTGCAACTAAGCAGGCAAGAATTGAGAATAATGGTAGCTACCATTAGTGGATACGACCTTCTCAACAATCACAAGAAGCGATTGGGACTAACCAACAGCGAAGAGTTCAGATTCTGTTTGGAAGAGGAAGAATATTCTCTACACCTACTGGCAGAATGTCCTGCCCTACATAGACAAAGTAGATCTACAATGGGCAAGGAATTCATCCAACAGACGCAACTGGCGGAAACTGAGCTATAAAAAGTGAAAATCTATCTAGATATTACTGGAGTAGCAAGAATATTCTAAGTGAAATAACGGGTTTGGCACAATAGTCTACTCAGACGCAGTGCCACGGACGGATGCCGCTCGAACCTTCTACCAATAATAATAATAAGACGTAAAATCCATGCGTTCATACCATAATAGCCCCATAAGTGTTTAGTATAAAATTTCTTTTGGGGGATTTTTTTGGCTTTCATTTAGAAATCGAAAGCTGTATATTTCAATTTCTCATTGAATTTATTTTTCCCAGCTGTGAACATAAAAAAAAAAAAACTTTCAAGAAGATTTACCAAAACAATTTGCTAAGGTCCTAAGTTGCGAAAGCACGAGTGGCAACTATTTGAACTACCGACTATAGAGTAATTTCAATCCACGCGATCACCAACAAGTGCTCAATGATCTATTCTCTTATTTTATGGATTGTTTTGCTTATTTATAGAATCGCATTGTAGTCGAACTAGCATATGATGTACATCTAAATGCGCGCTTTTTATTTCTATTTCTTAAGGAAACATATACATATATGTATATATGGGAGCATCTGTGTATATAAACCGACTACTAGATAGCTAGATAAACTAGTTTACTTTTCCAATGCTTGCAGAAAGTATGTAACCTGGTCTGTTTTGGACTTTGAACTTGACCGGTAAAACACTCAATTAGATACCGTATTTGGTCTTGCTCTTCTCGTTTCAAGAGAACGCAATTACAATTTCAATAACAAAAAAGTTACGCCTAAGAAGAACGATATAATAAATTAAACTTTTTTTTAGTCACTGAGCAAATCTACGTGACTTCTGGGGTACGAAAACATTTAACGTGTGCCCAATTGATTTGTGCGCTCACAGTTATAGTTAATAAAAAAAAAGAACAAAAAACAAAAAAATATTTTCCTTTATATCATAACTGAAAAGAGCAAAATTTCATTCAACGTGCTCTCGATCGAAGTAAAACTAAAACATTGCCAATTATATAATTAGAACAATTTTCCTTTGTAATTCGACTGAAATTTTTACTTGTTTAAATAATATATTAACTTACCACGTAGTATAGTAATTCCCTTTTTACTTAAGAGATAGAATAACACTGGATACGTTTGTAGGGAGAGCAGTAGGAAGGGGGATAATTGCAAGATTTGTTCTTACCCAATATGAACACAATTTTTGGCTTCCGCACAATTTGCTCAATGGAGCAATTTTATTTGACTACATCCGATAATTTCCAATTGTTTTTTCTTTCTTTGGGAAATAACTTGCTTTTATTTGAATCGAATAGAATTATTCTTTACCAGCAGAACTGTTTCAACCCGTATGTCATACAATACTACGAGCGACACTTTCGATTTGCGGGAAAAAATCACTAAGACGAGTGAGGGGAGCTTGAACAAACTGACTTTCCCCATTCACAATCCGACTTTGCACACAGTTCATACCAATACTTGGTTCATGCATTCACATAAAACAAACCGACATCCACCACGATTTGTGTACGGACGAACTCATACATCGCCATTACAACCTGACTTTCAACATAGCAGAGTTCAAACATATGATTGTGAAGTTAGTGCAGTAGAATTAAAAATTTGGAAATGAGTGGTATATACGATAACCACAAGAATAACGATGCTCGAATATATGCGATGCCAAAATGTATACGATTGAGATGATATTAATTAGAACGACATGATTTAAACAAAAGCAGTTTGCAATAATTGAGCATTTTATTTTGTTGTTTGTAATACTTTTAAGCAATCCTAAATACTTTACTTTAGCAATACTACCAGATACTTGCAGAATGTATATTTGCGGGGTACTCGTCGATATTTGTCACTAAGAACATCATTTAATTTAAAAAAATTTTACAAAACAAAACAAACATCGATTTTAAGAGATAGTCTTGGAAGAAGATTGCATCTAACATGTCCCGTAAAGTAAATATGCAAAATGGGCTTGGGCAAGTGGGTTATAAAAAAATTTCTCTCGAAACCTTGGAAATAATATCCAAGTAAACATAAAACAGCTGTTAAGCTTCACCACTGCTGAATCGTCGACGTTCGTCAACAAAACTCTATCTTTTTCAGTCGCACTCAGGTAAATTCATACCTAAAAGCAAACTCATAAAAATTTGAGGCAGTTATATTATTCGCATTAGTTACTGAGTTTGAAAATGGTGCTGCCATAATTTCGCATTTGCTTTCAACTTGTATTTACCGGATCTAGTTAGATCCCCTGGAATTTCAAAACAGGGAATTGTAAACAACAACAGATGACACAATCTTATACCTGATAAATAAACTATCAGCTGTTTTGCGCTCGAGCTATAACCTAGATTTGGCCTAGGACTCCTTATAACATGGTTTCGACTTCTCAGAGCTCTGTTATAACATAGGTTTGAAGTCTCGGGGCTTCCTTATAACCTAGATTTACATATTTCACGATTTAACGTGGTCTGGCACCACTGAAAACCTTCGAACGCAACTAAAAAACCAAAATGGTCGTTTGAGTTGTAATAGGTAGCAAAGGGTAAGTTGTGTGCAACATAAAACCTGAAATTCTAGAATACAAAAAGTTTCTAGAAAATTGCAATAAATTTATAAAGCTATAGTGTTACAAAGAGCTAACGAAAATGGCAAATGTCAGCCAATTAAGCGACTTGAGAAGTTACAGTCGTCACTGGCTAGGCGAATTCATAGAGTTGTATCAAGCTGCGGAATGCTTATGGCAACCCAAGCATGCAGATTACTCGAACCATACCGCGCGCAATCGAGGTAAGACAATTTTGTTTACTGTACCCATTCATGTGTGTGTATAAATGCATGTACCTTCTGGGTTTTGTGTGTACCAACTTGTTCTATCTCACTCCACACTACATACAATTTAGCTTACGACAAACTTGTCGAGAAGCTAAAGGAAGTCGAACCGAATCCGGATCGTCCAATGGTAGTTAGGAAAATCAATTCGCTACGGTCGGCATTTAGACGAGAATACCGCAAGACAACAACGAAGGCGAATTATGAGACGCGTCTTTGGTACTACGATAGACTGCTCTTTATAGCCGATCAAAATCCCAAACGTATGGCAACGGACTCACCGTCTGTAAAGCTTCCCGTGAAACGCTCGCTGCCCTTGACGTTCGATGATGATGATTCTATGGCATATGAGGACGAACAGCATTTAGAACAATCGACTGGCTCTCATCACGAAGGCGACGGTCAATCCGAGACTCTAGGAACATTGGCTGTAACATCAACAGGTGATTGTGTTACGCTCGTGAAAAGCGAGGACCATCATCATCAACAAGCCGCTCAACAACAACATACGCAGTCGCAACCGATGCACATTCAACAACAACCCAATGCGAATGGGCCGCAACACACAACAGCCGTTAAAGTATTAGAGATAACATCGTTGGATTCGAATTCTCAGCGCGAAATACAACAGGTGCGTGTAGTACATAGCTCAATTGAATTGAATTGATGATATTCCTTATATCAACTTAGGCCGTTAATTCGCTGGAACAGCAGCATATGCAGCATCAACTGCAACAGCAGCAGAACGGCCAAACGACAACCGCCCAACTCACGCAAGTTCCAACCATACAAATCTCTCGCGAACACTTGCCGCTCTTTGGGAATTCATCTTTCGCGACGCCTCACCGGCAAGAGGATGAATATGATGCCATCGGGATCAATGTGGCTAGTAAGTTGCGTTGCATCAATACGACTCAACGCATCATTGCCGAGAAACTCATTAGCGATGTACTCTTCAATGCACAATTGGATAATCTTAGTGTAGACTCGACTCTGACACATTGAGGATCCATCTGTAGCTCAGTCTGCGAGATGGTGAATCATTAACGTAAGTTTAGATAGTAAGATTATAGTGTTTAAAGATTAGGTTCGATAACGATGTCATTTAGGTTGCAAATTAGTTTTCTAAACTAAATTAATCGAGATTTTTCGAATCCCTTTCCCCTTTTTATGTTTACGTAAAGTCAAAGGTCAGAAAACAAAACAATTTTCAAAATATTTCCCCTGGGTTATTCAAGAAAATTAAAAAAAAAAAAACTAATGCGCATTAACACCTGTTTTTTGTGATTTGCATTAACTGTTCTGATTTTCGTATTTCAGTGGAATCTGCTTAGGGTATTAAAATTGTAGATTCCTTAAAAAGGGGAAAAAGGTAGAATCTTTTCTTTCATAATTCATAAAAAGGTCACATCAAACGTTCTTAGATGATAAGTTAGTATACAGTCTATGTATAAAATAGTTTAAGAATTTTAAGTGTAAATGTTTATAGATGTCCATTAACCGACTAGATTATTATTACGTACAAAAGAGTTATTACCATCTAGGTGTTTTTATAACGTTTACCGTACAGATGAATAGATTTTTCATATATGTTTCATTAAATATTTATTTTTAAAATTTAATTCAATGATATACATCATAAAAATTAATCATAAGCTCAATATAAGTAATCTTATTTTCCTGAAACTCACAATAAACAATTCTTGATGTCCATCATATATGTATATAGATCATCAGTTTTCTGCCCGCTAGAAAAATGGAATTGAAATACGAGTACTCACAAAAAAGTGCCACAGCGTCGCAAAATTTACGACTTCCTTGTGAGTTAAGTAAAGAAATGGGCTTGTCAATCGATTTGCTTGTGGAGTAGATTATCCATCAAACCGAGTAAATTTATTAATCTCAACATGAAGTTGTCTTATGTGGGTGTCAAAAATAGAAGCAATATTTTGTTCTTTTATCTTTTTTATTTTAATATAAATTATAACAAAATTATATTGACACTAAGTTTCAATTCCATTTAACTCTTGGCACTATACTCTACAACTGAAGAATATATTTCACCATAGAGTGAAGGGAAAATGGAAATTTTAACTTTTGAGTAAGTGAAATCAAACATAAATTGGACTTGGATTGACTTTAGGCCTTGATTGGATGTTCGAAACGAATCAATAATAATAACTAAAGACCTTTGCTGGGGCGATTCATAAATTTTAGGTATCACAATCAGAGAACTTTGGAAATATTGCAACCTATTTCGATGCCGTTGACGAAGCTGGTGTTAAAATTGCCTTTTTATCAACACGATCGTCCGTTCCCCCCGATATTTGGCGCCAACAGAATTTTGCAAACTGAAATGAAAAGATTTAAAGGATTAATAGGAGATTTAGGCCCGATATTACAGTGCATACTTAAGTTAAGGAAGCTTGAAGACTTAAGAAGTATGAAGCGGTTTAACAGTCAAATTTTTATCCAAAACTCACGAAAATTGTTTTCGGCAGGCAACATTTGAAAAAACCAATATTTTTTGTTTATACTTTTTTGAAATTCGTAAAATAAGTGAAATTCCTTCATTAAATTAATTTGATAACTTATTTAAGGATCACTTAAAATTTTTACTGTTAAAATGCTTTACAGACTTAAGCTTTACTTAAGTGCTAAGGAGACCTTAAGTATGCACTGTAATATCGGGCCTTAAGGAATTTTTGCCCACTTACTGTCACAATAGGCAAATCGAATTGCTCCTGCTCCGAAACCAATGAACGATTTCTTTGCAGCAGATCCCATCCATAGTGCATTCCAATCAAACTGGATTTATATAATAAAATAATTATAATATTTCATTTTCAATCATAAATAATATTTATTGCAAGGTTGGCCTTTTTATAGTTACCTTGGTATCATTACAATTGTCACCGAATACTTTGACCAAATTTGTTTTAATTTGCCTTTCATGTCGACCGATGGACTTTAAATTATTGAAAATTAAATTTTATTCTTTTTCAAAAATTTCTTACATATGTTTTACGGACGCGAAAACAGCTGACAGTGCTGCCGACAATGAGAAACTTAACTTTTTATATTATACAGTAGGGTTTCGTTACCCGGCATCTCGACACGCATTTTTTCATGGCATGCCATCTGTCAAAGTGTAGATATTGCCAATGGAGACAGCAAGATAGTTTTCACGTTCGCGTCTTAAGTCTTTGCGCAGACAGTTCTGTTATAAAAACGAGAGAGATAGAGCAAAGACTTAAGACGCGTATATGAAAAAAGTAATAAAAATCTTACGTAATTAATGGACAGCCACTAATTAGAAAAACGTTAGTGCATATAGATAGATGCTCTCAGTACTAATATCCAGTCGAAATGTGAGGAAAATGGTAGAAAAACAAATCACGAGTACGGATAGAGTGCTTGACTCCATACATTTCTTGGTAAATGATAGAAGGAGTTGCCCTAGGGCAATGAAATTTGGAATGGACGTTTCTTTGCAAATATCTATGAAATTAAGAGAGAGAGAGAGAAAACATTTTGAAATCGAACCCCCTCAACCGTAAAAAGGGGTGGACCCAAAATCTAAAATTTTTAACCCACAGTGTTGAAATTCGGAACGTAGCTTACTGTTGTGCCCCAAAGTTGGAAAAGTTTAACTTCGTAGTGCACTGCCACGCCTACTTTTTTGTACCACGCCAGGCATTTCAGACTGGCACACAATTATCCTGTCTGATCGTCATCCACCAAGAAATGGAAATCTTTTGAAAATATTTTTTTATGTTTCGTTCGCGTTTACACGTGCAGATATGTTTATCGTTTTTTCTAAATCTTCTCAGATATGTCATGTTTTGCCATGTTTTTATTTGACTCATATTCGTAAATACAATTTATTGAGGAATCGAACAAATTAAGAAGCCGTATAGTCGGTGCTTTTTACCGAAAAGTCATCGATTAGTTGTCGGATGGTCGGCTTTACCGACTAGTCGCCAACTAGTTGCAACATCTCGAATTGTATATTTTCTTAAAGTTTTCTTTTAAAATGCTCCCATGCGTTGTCTCAGGGTACTGTCTCTCAAGATAAAGTCAAGATTGTTCTTCGTGACATAATCGAAAACCCGTTGGATTCTAAAAGAAACAAAAAAAAAAAAAATAATTGAAAAATTATCTTTTTAGATATCAATCTAATATCTTATCACTTGTAACCCGAGACAGCGTTCAAAAGGTTCTTTCCCAGAGAATTTAAGCAATCATGATGCACGAAATAAATATAAGCCATATAGGACACATTAATGGGGAATAGAATTTGTGCGAACGGAATTTTTTTGATAATTTCCAATGTCCTGTTCGTATTCTTAGTCTCGGATGTCTGGTGACAGAAATTCTGCCAACAAATTTGAACAGCCAAAACGAATGCAAAAGTATTACAGGTCAGTTTATTTAGAAATGCATATGAAATGCCACCGAGGAAATGCAGCCACAGCATGCAACTTGTCATCAGAGTAAACCGTATCGAAATATTTGTTGAGATAGTTGAACGAAAGCTGGCAAGCCAAAAAAAAAAAAAAAAATATTAGTTAATGAGAACTAAATAAATAAACCCATCAACTAATTACCTTATAAATGGCAAAATACGAAGCGAAAAAACATGTCATATGAAATCGTAGACCTTTGAAAGTTTGCCATAAAAATTGCAAAAGTCCTTTCGACCTATAGTAGTCGAAGTTCTTTAAAATCGTATTTAAAAAATCCAAACCGAGACCATAAATCAAATACGTTTTCGCGTCTTTGAGTAAGTAATTCCAAATTTTTTCATTCCCTTCCGATTCTTTTGGATTTTCTACATTTTCGCTATTTTTCGCTCGAACACTTTCCGGTTTAATGAACCAGAAACCATTGTATTGTCGCAAACGCTTAAAATGCATTATAATCGCGCTTGTGATCATGAAAACAAATGTTTGTATCGATGTCGAATTAAGTAAGAAATTCGTAAATCCATTCTTGCTCTGACGTAATAGACCTTCTAAAGCCTAGACAAAAAAAAAAAAAAAAAAAATAAATAAATAAATAAATAAGTATATTAAGTAGTACATAGAATATGTTTCTGTCGAAAATTAGGTAAAGTACATACAACTTGGGTTGTCGTCGTTGAGAATATGCGTAGCGAACGTTTTGAAAACAACCAAACACCTTGAGCTGTCAGGAAGGCGGGAACTATATAAGTTGTCCACATTTCAAAGCTACCAATTGCGTTTCTGCGAAATTAATTAACATAATTAATAGAAATTATGGTAAAACTCAATAAATTCCCAATTAAATTGTCTGTCATTGACGTAACTCCAGAGACCCCATGGTCGGACCCAGCATATATAAAGCGCTTCAAGACTTTCAAAGCGGACTAAATTTAAAATTCACCTTGACTATTAAAATTTGAGTGCTATCTTGAAGAAACCATTATCTTGCCCTCACTTTGCGTCTTTTAAAGAGACAAAAATAAAAAGAAAAAAAACAGTACGGTTCCCGAAAATTTCAAATTCGCTTTACTAACTTCAAGAAGGCCCTGCTGAGTCCAATTGATATCAATGCCTTGGCTGAATCAAAATTTTGACTATTTCGCCACACGAGGAAATTAGTCAATTAAATCGATTCCATGAGAACGAAATTGACCCATAAAAGAGGACAATCAATAGTAAAAACTCGACTCACCTAAAAAGGCAGATGAAAAGAAAGACAAACGTCCCGGAAAATGATGAGGCAAAGACCGCTTCCAAGTACAATTTCAACGTGTCTATGAGACTTTCAAGTGAAACGTCTTGACCTTTAAACAACAACGGTGACTGAATATGGGGAAATTATTGTAGATCTCTTTTGAGAATTGTTCGATATTTGAACTTACCAATACCAAGGGTGAATAATACCTAAGCGCGGATAGTGTCAGTTTAAAAAAGTCATCGAAAATCGTACGGAAACATGTTTTATCGCGATGTATTGGAATTTGCGAGCAGTGCAAGTACTTCATCGGCGGCTCAAAAAGTTTGCTTGCTGCAACCATTTTAATAATTTTTTTTTTTTTTTTTTCGATTTTAGTTTCTGTCGATCCAAACGCGTCAAACTAAACTAAACCGATTAAGTCGAGCGATCGAACGAAATGAATATTACAGAATAAAATCGCAGTTTTAAAAGGCATTTGAGAGGGAATTTAATTAATTTCAACGATTGGAAAAATTCATTGACCAATGAAAAGAGCGAGAGAGGAGAAATTGTCACGTGATTAGATTTTGGTAGGATTATATATTCCGCCTAGGAATTCCTTAGGTACATCTCGTACGTTTGTCCTACTTAAACTCATTTTAGCTAGTGTATGTAGGACCTACGTAATGTCATCCCTGCATTGAATGGGATCGATCGCGGGTCGGTCTTAAAAATGTCAGGACCGTTGCCTATCCTTACATTCAATTCACCTCTATTAACATAGGGCTGTTATTGAAAAACAACCGGGGTTGATCGCGAGACAGAGGGACTGTCTGAACTCACCGAACAACGGTCATTTTGGGACTAGACGAGGATGAATTCGATAGAAGTAGACCCTAGACAGGTCGCGTTTCGTATAAATTTCATATAAATCTCGGATCAGTCGTAAATGGACTGACCTAGGTCCGGTCCGTTTTTACACCGAAACCATTTTATTACTACACGGACGTTCGAATGGAAATGCCTAAAAAAAAGGTGATCAGACTTTCATACACATTCATCGGCATCCCTGAAAGATAAAAACAACAGGACTCTGACAGCAGTCGGGTCAAAGTTTTAAAGAATAGTAAACGCCTTTTCCGAGTGTATTATTTCAGGTGACCATAAGCAATCGTTCGAAAAAGAAACGACATTTTTTTGGGCACATATTTTGACTTCAAATGGGTATGAAATAACGCCATCATTTGTATCGTTTTTTTTTTTTTTTTTTGTCTTAGAGGACATTTCGAATGGATATCGTGAGGAAAATCGTTTACAAAACAAAAAAAGATGTTCCTTGGAAAATAAATTTCTATTGAAAGAGAACACCTGGTCAGTCTATAATATTTGTTTTATTGCAACAATCATGACATGTGGTAGAAAAAATCAATATTAGAGGCATGAATAATGGATTCCAAGAATTACCATTCAGACATAATGCGCTGAAGCTACAATAGAGCACCCTTAAACTTAAAAACTGTCGCTACAATTTTTGCAAGTCTTGTGATTTATACAAAAGTTGTTGCATTTTTTTTTTTGTTGTTGCGAATTTTAAAAGGGTATTCTTCAGTACGAACCTTAAACCTTAAGAAGGTCCTTTCAAACATTTTTGAGCATCTTTGTCTGCGAAAGAAAGGGGCCGCTTTTTCAATCCCCCCTCCGACTGCTACAGCTCTTTCCCTTGTAAGCCTCATGAATCTAAAGTAGGCATTGCTTTAGAAAAGCTAAAAGATCAATTTTATTTTTCAAATTAATTTTTGATTTAAAATTTTAAATATTTAAGAAAACAATAAAAAGTTGAGTTATGAAAACAATTTGAGCGGATAAAGTATTGAGTTTTTCTGAACCTTTTTTTCATACTTTTCTAAAGTAATTAAATTTTTTTTATTTTTATAATGGACCCAATCAGTGATCAAGTTATAGATGAGAAGGCCAATCTTGTGGAGAACGAACTAAGCATGGACGATCTGTCTAAAATATTGGAGTTCCACGAAAGAATAAAAACCCTGCACGCAAATAATTTTCAACTTTTGGCCGCCGAGAGGCAACTCTGCAAGCGCATAGAAGGCTTTAAAAGACGAATAAAAGCTCCGAAAAAACAGAAAGAGGGTCTTTTTCATACTTTTGAATTTAAAAAATAGTTTGACGAATCTTCAATTTTTTGAAACCAAAATTTCATCTTTGAAATAAAAAAAAAAAATTTTTTTTTCATTTTTCGTCATTTTTCTTGGAGAAAATGTGTGGTGGTTTCTAAAGCTGGCAGTGGCGTGTCTAGAGAAATACTCCTTTGATAGTGCTTATATTTTGCACAGTGGTATATTGAACAATTATAAGACATTAACCAACAAAAAATTTTATGAGGGGCATTGGGCTAGATAAAGTATTAGAGAGTTATGGACCAAAAACTCAAAAATAAATCCGAAAATTTCATAACGGTCCGATTTTGATGAAAATTTATATATAGAATAAGCAAAAAATGCTGAGAATTTTGGCGTCAAAATTTTTTCAAGAAACCGATTACAACTAGTCTAGTTAGGGTCTAGTTCCAAACTGGTCCAGAAAGGACCAGTTTTTTGAAAAAAATTTTAGTGCTAAAAATTCTAAAGAATTTTTTCACTTATTCTATTATAATTTCATCAAAAATCGGACGTTATGAAATTTCGGATTTTTTTGGTTTGGTCCATAACTCTCTAAACTTTCTCTATGACCCCCCAAAAAAATTTTTGGGTTAATGTCTTATAATTGTTCAATATACCACTGTGGAAAATATAAGCACTATCAAAGCAGTATTTCTCTAGACACGCCACTGAAAGCTGGGGCATCCCACAGTCTGCGCCGATCTTTATCGGGCCGGATCGCCAAAAATTTCAACAATTTCCCCAATCACTGTTGAAGACTCACATTATCGTCGCAAATTGTCAAAAAATGTTGGGGTAACAATGAAATCGGGACAAAAATCGTTCAGATATTAAAACACACTGGGAAGAAAGTACAAAGGTAGCATAAATTTCTATAATTTTTAAGCAAAGGTCATCACATTCCTCCTTTTGTTGGTGCTTAGAATTCCTATTTCCTTTTTCTGAGGAGAAAAATTTCTGCGGAATAAATTCTAAATTCATTTAGAAGAGGACTGATCGTGCTTGGGAAATTTAAGAAGGTGAAAGGATTATGAACATAAAAAGACCAAATAATCTAACCCATCCCAAGATATTTGTAAATTCTAAAGGAATAGTAATTTAAAGTTTACAATGCTGCAATGACTTCATTCTATTTCAACCTTTAAAAAAAAAGGAATGAACTTTCTATCTTTCCATATACACCTATGTACATATGTATGTATTTTTTTCATATTCTTTCGCCTGATTTTAATGCAAAATCGTTGCACGTTTATTCAAAAAGTTCTGAGGTCAAACAGTAAAAAAAAAAAACAAATACAAATACATTCTTAACCCTTTATCGCATGCGAACCATTATACGGTGTCTGACGAAAAACTGAATCATAGATAGGTACCTACTTCTTGATGAAATACGATAATTACTGTGATGGTCCAAAAATTGGACTGATCTGAGTCAAACGGCTTCCCCTATTTCGAACTGCATTATTTTTTAAATATTTTTTTATTTTTTATATGAAAAATCCCTGAAGTATGCTTCGAAATATTTAAAATATTGACAAAACAATAGATGGTTTTTAAGTTTTAAATGGGTATAGCACCCTAATGCGGCACTTTATCACAACAGTGTTTTGGGAAGTATTACTTGGCATATCTCAAAGTGCATTTTGGTGTTAGCTTAGAATGCCAAACTCCAACTCATACACAGATATGGGCCAAAAACTGGAGAAAAAAACTTGTAAAAAATTTGTATAAAGTCTACTAATAGCGCGTTCATGCTTAGCCCTAAAAGCACATTTATTGTTTTCGAATATCCATTTTCGAAAGAATGTTCATAGTGCCGCATTTAGTAAATGTGCGTTTACACAAAATTCAAGCAACCTATGCATTTGGTTTATAAAACGTCTATTGAAATTTTTTTCAAAGAAAAATTGCTTTAAGAAATCGAAATGTGTAGACTTAAATTTATTTTATTTACTGTGCAACTTTATGAGTCAATTCTCAACAATTTCACAAAAATGGAAGAACTGAACTCATCGATATGTGCCACAAATAAAATGCGTGGTATTTTGTTGCATGTCCCTGCTTTTGCATTGCTGCCGCCATCTCTTGATGCACAACTTTTTTAAGTATAGCAAAATGTTGCAGCACGCTCCACTGTCAGGGTATTCAGTCAAATTCATAAATGATTGAAATATTATTTTAGAGCATGGAGCCGTGTGCGCGCGATTTTTCATCAGTCTCATATCTCTGTAATCCGAATCCATAAATTTACAGATTTGCTTGTTTCGTTTTGCGCAGATTTTTTCCGTAAAATTTTAGAATGAATGTAATCAGCTGTTTTTCTACCGCCCAAAACAGGGCTGTTACCATATCTTTAAAAAAAACTTAAACGAACTGCTAGGTAGTTTAAAATTTTTTTAAAAAATATTTTAAAAATTTCGTTGGTGAAAATGAAAATCAGATTTTATTTTTAAAATTTTTTAAAATATGCTTGGTAATATTGACCCTAAGCACATTTAATTTAAAAATTTTGTATGGTTAAATGTACATTTCAAGTAGCATTTAAAGCTTAATGCGCTAAATGTGCTTTTAGGGCTAAGCATGAACGCACTATAATAACTGTAACTCAAAAAATGAATGATGCAGTCAAGGGTGGACTGGGCCCATGGGCAGCCGGGAAAAAGCCCGGTGGGCCCCCAGTTCGCTGTGCTATTTAGCTGCTGTTACTCGTAGGTTTTTTTTTTTGTTTTCTTAGGTAACGAAGCCCCATTTTTCAAACGCCCGGTGGGCCGTTTGACCCTCACTCCGCCCCTGGATGCAGTTCGATTCCCTTCCCAGTTCGAAATCTTATTAAAACTTTTACTGTATTAATATATCAACCAGTACAGGGTTAATAAAACCCTTATTTTTTGCCACTTATTTGATGCAGTGAAGGGTTAATGAAATTTATAGCGAAAAAAACAAAATTTCAAATTATTTAATATACATTTTATTTAATATATTTTTCCGCTTATTTCAATGTATCATGCAGTAAAGGGTTAATTGAATAATTTCTAAACTTTTTATAGGTATATTTTTCTCAGTCGCAAACCCGTCAAAATTTTATTGTTTTGCGGAGAGAAATTTATCCAAAGTTGTCATCCTTTTGGAAATGTTTCCAGCACTGAAAAACCAGGAACATTAATAAGAGCAAAAGTGAAAATATTTACGCATGAAAAAAAAATTTATAACTCACTAAAAATTCGTGGTATTGTCTATTATAATCTGTGCCAAATTGCTTGTTTTATCACTGTTCAAGCAATACGCGTGAATCAAATGACCCAGACAAATCGGAAAGAGTATATTTCCAAAAGGCATTTTCGTCAAAGTTCTCCAAATGCTGTTCTCTTTGGCGTCGTTCGTCCTGATCTGTGTGCCGAGATAGCTCCATAAAATCTGTACGCTTATGACCATTGCATAGCTAAGCCAAGTTAGTTTAGGCATAAAAATGTAGCAGATTCCACTAAGGAAACCAGCCGCAAGATGATTGGCAACAGGACTGCCATTCTTACAACGATTCAGATAGCAATGCGTGAACTGAGGGATTTAAAAAAATGGGTGAGATACGATATTAATTCATTTTGTTGTTGTATTTTTTCATATTCAGCCCGAGTCTTAATATTCACGGATTTTTTCCCAGCGAATTTGAAAGAAATCATCCTGTTCTAAACACATTGGGAAGGGAATATAAAGGGAGTACGAATTTCGAGAATTTTTAGCAAATGAAGCGATCTCCCTCTTAAGCCGGGATCCCACCATCTGCACTGTGCGCCGATGATTTGCGCCGATAGTGTGAACGCAATTTTTTCGACTCTGATGCTGACAAGTGTGATCGTCTTGAACATATTTTGTCCCAATTTCATTATTCCCCCGAAATCTTTTTGACAATTTGCGACGATAATGTTGTGAGTCCAAGTGATTGGGGAAATTGTTGAAATTTTTGGCGATCCGGCCCGATAAAAATTGGCGCAGATTGTGCGATCCCAGCTTTAAGTGATTTTTCCGCGAAAAAAAAAATACTTTTTTGGGAAAAAATTCCCGGGGAATATTCATTTAGAATCGGGCTGATTGCTTACTCTATAGATTCCAATATATGAGGCCAACAATGCTGTCGAGTTCAGTTTAATATTTCGCAGTTTTTTCAATAAAATTTTTAAAAAGCCCACTGTATTTTGTGGAACCGCGCTGACCAGGGCTTTGAGGAAATCAAGTGTTATACCAAAGACGAAATAGCTTCGTATGCCTTTAAGGAAATGTGTCAAGCAGTATTCTTCCTTATGGGTGCACAGTTTTTTATATGCTTCATGGTCAGAAATGATTTCCGAATTGGCTTTCGGCATTTCAGCGTCAGGTTCTAGAAGCCAGAATCCCTTATAGCACCGATTCTTTTGGCATGTAGAATTATCGAGCTGCTCGACATGAATAGAAGCGTCTGCATTAGTTTCGAATCAGCAATGATCCTTGTGATTGTGTTTTTTCGCCTCATCAAAATGGATTCGACTGTCTGAAATTATATTCGATCAATTTTTTCAATGATCTTCTATTGAAATTTCCTTTCTTATATACGCACACATTGGATTATGGATATTATATGCAGACGTTTTACACGTGACGGTGCAAACAATATACTCAATCCGCCCATAAATCCTGGCAAAAACATCAATGTATAGTAGCTGTAATGGCCTTGAAGGTACCTGAAACCGAATTGAAGTGTACTTCAATGCCAAGGCAAGCGAAAAATGTTGCTCAAATCCATTGAATATGCAACGTTCAGTCGCAAAAATGATTGCGCAGTCCATTGATTTGTGCAACGTTTCCGTACAAAATCATTGCGTATTCCATTGATTTGAGCAACATTTTCGAGCAACTTACTTAAAAATGCATACAAAAACTGTTGATATCCAGCCTTCAGCAGTTCCGATGAGAACATTTCCCAAATAATAATTCAAAGTTTTTTCCATCACATTACGATTTAAATTGCGAAATTTCGCTATTGCAGGCAGCTTTTCAATGGAATTGGAAAATTTCGTTTACATTGTATGAATAGTTCAAGGAAACAGCGACGATTGGACGTACTCACAAACACTATTGGTGCATAATAGCGCGCATTCGAAATAAAGAATCGAGGAAGCTGATAGACAGCATTTGAGGTGCAGTTTCCTGAGTGTGCAACATCCTGACAGGTCGCCGCTGTTTTGATGTATTCCATCAAAACTTTGCTCATCCCAGTCATGATTTGGTTTTTTTTTTTTTTTTTTTGTTTGAAGAAAGTTAAATCTTTTGAAACATTAAGGAATTGCAATCCAATTGAAGACTTGTACTTGTACGAAGGCTGATTTAAAACTAAAATTGTATTAGAAATTTATTAAGCTTAGACCTTGCTTGAGCGTTTCAGTGCTAATGGCAATTAAAATTTAAAATTAGTGAGAGTGTTGAAGTCGTGTGCCTTACTGCCCGACGTCGTCGTCGATCCATCAAAAAGGTCATTTCGATTCGAAAAAATACAGATCCTAATCATCCCGATTCTAAGGGCCAATATTAGGTCTGTCGCCGTACTGCACGAAACTGCCCAATTTTTTTAAAACTGTATGAAAATTTGGCAGTATCGTGCAGTACGGAAACAAAAAAGATGTCCTTTATCCGCACGAAAAAATTTCTTGGGAACAAATATCGGGAGTATATTCATTTAGAATTGGGTTGAATAGAATTCTATTCATTGGACCAAAAGAATTTCTTTAAAAGGCTCCTTAATAAGCAACAGTTCCTCGAGGCCGATTTTCCGTCAGATATTCTTCTTAGGAAATCCCATTATGGGTATTCTTTCAGACCTCGAACTTAGTGAACTTAGAGAACTTTTTGAACAGCCGTCAAAGCTTCCATGTATTTTGACAGTTAATCGCAAAGAAGTTCTCAGAGTTCACTCCTTTGAGGGTTCGAATGAATTCCCATATTGACTTTTGGGTCGGCCCACAGTCAATTCTAGGTCAACGAATTCGTCAGCATTTTATAATCGGCATTGTGGTAGAAAACGGCCCATAAGAGGATTGGGCTGAACCTAATAAAACAGTAAAAGTAATCAGCCTGATTAATATTCTCGGGATTTCTTTTCCAATTGAATCGAAAGAAATCCTTCATGGGGAAGAGAATATTTAACCGAGCAGCACATTCTTTTCTTTGATTCTTAGAAAACTTCCTTTTTTCGAGAGCAATTTATTTCTGGGGAAAAACTCCCGGGGAATATTCATTTAGAATGAGAGCGTCCAGTTGTTCCTAAAAAGCATTGAAAGTAATGCCTCAGATGCACGAACTTACGACATCTTGAAACTGTGCATAATTTCTCAAAAATGAAGCGAGAATTTCGTTTTTTATTTCTCGTTACTGAATATTTGAATAGATTTGAATAAATTAATGGGGAATAAATTTGATTGGGTCTTGAAAAATTTTATTTTTTTTAATGTTTTTTGGTGGAGTTGATTGACTCTATTCTTGCCCTGCAATTGGGCCTGGCTTTAGTTTAACTACGGCATATTTTTTATAAGGGATTAATCGACCCCCTCTCCCTTTCAATGTTTGAAGATATGTCTTTTGGACCTCGAGGAGACTACTAACATTTCTAGTCAGTGTTGCTTTAGGTTTCTCATTAGGCATGCAGCCCGATTATAAATATTCCCGAGGAATTTCTCTGCGGATTTGAGAAAAATTTCTAGGCAAAAAATTCTTGGGGACTAGGGTTGAAAAACTGCGCATGTAGGTACCTGAAGTAAATACGAAAATTTTCATTTTTTACCGGATTTTATTGTTTATTTTCTATTTAAAAAAAAAAAAGGTGAATTGAACTGCCGTGGTCTATATTTGCAAAATTTTGTGAAATTTATCACCGCGAATTTTCGAATAAATAGATTGTGGGCTAAATTAAAATACTTGGTTGTTTACGTTTAATATAGTGATCGACTCAAGCAACTTTCGCTAGTTTAATCGACTTCCTCGACTGTTGGAGCAGAGCGGCCTCCTTGTGCCTTGCCTTCGGCATCCGCAGCTCCCTGACCATGCATTTTAGCCATGATCGGTCCACAGACGCGTTGGCAATCCTTCAAATGGTCTTCGAATTCTTCTTTGTCCGCCAAAGTGTTCGCATCCAACCAGGCCATTTCAGACTTACATTTCTCACGAACCGTTTCCTTGTCCGATTCACTCAGTTTTCCGCTTGCTGCATCATCGACAGCCTATCGAGAAAGATCAGGTATCTTTTAGCTCTCGAATGGCTCGATTTTAAAGTTATTTAACCTACCTGCTTGCAACCGAAAATAAAGCTCTCCAGACTGTTTCTAGCCTGAACGCGTTCCTTTTGTTTCTCATCCTCGTCCTTGTACTTCTCGGCCTCGGATAACATGCGATCGATTTCGGCCTTCGACAGACGTCCCTTATCGTTTGTGATGACGATCTTTTCCGATTTACCGGTACTATTATCCTTGGCGGAAACGTGCAGTATCCCATCGGCATTCAAATCGAATGTGACCTCGATTTTTGGCACGCCACGCGGTGCTGGCGGAATGCCCGTCAAATTGAACGTTCCCAAGAGATTATTATCCTTGGTCATGGCACGTTCACCCTCGTACACTTGAATGGTCACCGCATTCTGATTGTCACTGTAGGTTGTGAAGACCTGTTGCTGTTTGCATGGAATGCGTGCATTACGTTCGATCAGTTTCGTCATGACCCCACCGGCGGTCTCGATACCCAACGACAATGGCGTGACATCAACGAGCAGAACATCCTGTATTTGAGAGCTACCAACGCCAGTTAATATAGCTGCCTGTACACTGGCACCATAGGCAACCGCTTCGTCGGGATTAATCGACAAATTCAATTGTTTGCCACAGAAGAAATCCTGCAACATTTTCTGTATCTTTGGAATGCGTGTCGAGCCACCGACGAGCACAACCTCATTAATTGCACCCTTGTCCATTTTGGCATCGCCGAGTGCACGCTCAACCGGCTGCAATGTCGACCGGAACAAGTCCATGTTCAGCTCTTCGAAACGCGCGCGCGATATTTTCGAATAGAAATCAATGCCGTCATGCAATGCATCGATTTCAATACTGGCTTCCGTACTCGACGATAGAGTCCTTTTTGCCCGTTCACACGCCGTTCGCAGACGACGCAGCGCTCGTACATTCGATGATAAATCACGTTTGTGCTTTCGCTTGAACTCCTCGACGAAATGATTGACCAGTCGATTATCGAAATCCTCGCCGCCCAAATGCGTATCGCCAGCGGTGGATTTCACCTCGAATAATGAGCCCTCGTCAATGGTCAAGATGGACACATCGAAAGTACCGCCGCCCAAATCGAATATCAAAACATTCTTCTCGCCTTTCAAATTCTTATCCAGACCGTATGCCAATGCTGCAGCTGTTGGCTCATTTATGATTCGCAAGACATTTAGACCAGCAATGGAGCCGGCATCTTTTGTCGCTTGACGCTGGCTGTCGTTGAAGTACGCTGGAACAGTGATCACTGCATCAGTCACCTTTGTGCCCAAGAACACTTCGGCGATTTCGCGCATTTTCGAGAGCACCATCGAACTGATTTCCTCCGGGGCGAAACGTTTGGCCTCGCCTTTGAATTCGACTTGGATTTTCGGTTTGCCGCCATCGTTAACAACCTGGAATGGCCAGTGTTTCATGTCTTCTTGGATCTTTTGATCATCGAATTTTCGTCCGATTAAACGTTTCGCATCAAAGACAGTATTTTTAGCATTCATGGCAACCTGGAATGGGGGAGAGGAAAGAAAAGTTGAAAATTTCGTATAAACTTACTGAAGGTGTAGTGTAAGTAATATCTGGGAAGGAATTCAATGTCAAGGTCAAAGGAAAAGACAAACCAATTTCTGCGCCAATATTTTTGGAGACGTAAGAAACACATTTCAAGTTAACAGACTTGAAATTATTTATTGGCGCCACTGGGCTTAGGGAGGCGCCGTATATCCGGATAATTAATCAAATTTGAATTTTGGGCAATTTCGTCAAAACAATTCTACTATACAAAAAGGTATGTGGGTATAAGAATGGCTGCCTTTGGTTTCTTAAATATTTGGGTATGTACCCGAACTTACAACTATGTAGTTCTGAAACCAATTAACCGGCTATCCTGACATTATCTAGCCGCGAAACGTCATCTCGTTTCCTCGATCGTTATTCGTATTCTATTTGGATAATCGACTGGCAAGATCAATGATCATTGGGACGTCAATTAATTAGCATAAATTTTTTTTGTGTGTTGTTTTTGTTATTGTTTTCGTATTGATCCTTCTTTGTTTTGGTTCATATTCGTAAAGAGAAAAAAAGAAGAAGAAAGAAATCATGAGCTTCCAAATGCTGTTCCTATATTTAATTATAGAACGATCACTAATATTGGGACTCGAATTAAATGCAGAGAAATCGTTTGGCATCGATCCTTCGAAGCCTTCCGATGACTCGATTTTCATGCAACGTGCCGCGCAGATTTTCAATAAAAAATTCAAATATGATTTCTTAGTAATTAATGAGAAAGTCTCAGTGCCCCATGAGGAAGGTGCCTTCTGTCGAAGGAGCTTCGATGGACGAAGTGGATATTGTATATTAGCCTATCAATGTCTGCACGTTATGCAGTTGGAACATCGTTAGTATTATGGCATCTAAGTGGACAAAATTTGGCTATCTGATATCGAAACGAAATGTTCCTATCGAATGCATATCTTACTATACTATATCCTGTTCGAAATCGGATGATTATCCGTGCTATCCGAAATTTATCCTGCGTTATCTGAAAATTATCCGGCTATCTGAAAGTTATCCGCGTATCCAAATTATCCGGCTATCTGAAAGTTATCCGCGTATCCGAAAATTATCCGGCTATCTGAAAATCATCTAAATATCAGAAAATTATCCGGCTATCAGAATTACCCGGATATCCAAAAATTATCCGTATATCCGAAAATTAATCCGTATATCCGAAAATTATCCGTATATCCGAAAATTATCCGTATATCCGAAAATTATCCGGATGTCAGAAAATTATCCGGATGTCAGAAAATTGTTTGGCTCTCCGAAAATTGTCCGGTTGTCCAGACATTGTCAAAAAAAACTCAAATAAATCTTATGAAGTAGATTTTTTTGAGAAAATATTCTCGCGACCATTAAAAGACACTAGGAAAATAAAATATTTTGAAGTAAGCATATTTGCTCGCATACGCATCATTTTAAAATCCCTTAGTGAACGCAATTTTTCATCAAAACAAAAAAATTCCCAAATTTTCCTAAAATAATTTTGTTTGTTTTCATTAAAACACATATTCCCACAACCACACCAGCAATTTACTTTTGACGTGCTATTTTTGAAAAAAAAAAAAAAATTAAAAACCTCAAATTCTGCTAAACGAACTTTTGAATTTTTATAGCAAAAAATTAAAAACGAAACCAACAAAAAAAGAGCTTTCTACAAAACAACAACGAACCAGAATCTTCCACAAACATTGGCATAAGTTTTATTTATAAAATTCTGATTTATCCATACGCCTTCGCACTGTGCGAATACGGTCATCAAAAGAAAAAAAAAATGAAACATTTTCTCAACCTAAGGAAATGAAAAAGAAGAAGAAATCATGTGCATTCGAAATATAGAAATCAACTTTTACATGAAATTGCCAAATATCGAAGAAGTTCCTTAATTTTTTATTTTTTGCTATATTCATACAAAATTACTTTGGGCTTTGCTGCTCATGCTTATTCGTTTTCTACATTTGGTCTATTGTACATTTTTGGTCACTGTGCACTGTGCTGCAATATTTTCACAGCATGAATGCATTTTTCGAGAGGGTCAAGTAAAACATCTCGTTTCGCTATGTCCAGTGGATAAAAAACGACGAAAAAAAAAAACAAACAATTCCATTTGACACTTTAGCACATAATTCATCAGAGCTAATGGCGCGATACTGATATAAAATACGAGCTCACATTATTGGAGTTCCTTTTTTTTTTTTATTTTAAATCTCAAATCGAATTATAACTGACAAAAGTTATTAAAAATTTAACAAATAGTTGCGGGAATTATCATTGAATTTTGGTGCGATTCTCGAACTATATGTTGACGCATTTTTTTCAGTTTTGGTGCGTTGAATTAATTTTTTTTCTTGGAGTGCGAGCTCTGTCTTGTTTGTCTTTATGCGGCAATCGAACAAAATTCAATTTTGTATGAAATTAATGAGGTATTCATGTACATATTGTCTGCCAAGAGGGTCTTATACTTTTCATACTCTTTTTTGAATTACAAATTGCTGATAGGCAGACTGAATCGAGAATAGTTCACCATGGTCTTTATAACCGAAATAGCATCGTCGGCCCAAGGCATTTTAAAAGTAATAATTTCAATAAGGAACTTCATTTTAATAGCCGAAATATAGAAAGTTTTACTTGACCGTGGATCCTTCCATGAACCATCCATGGGTTACGGATTCTTTCATATACCTATTATTTTCATTGTACAAAATTTTGCCAACGGGAAAGGAATTATCTGTTAAGCAGATATATTTTTCGGTCCCGTAGGTGTCCGCTCAAAAGAGAGTACACTGTACTTTAGGATGTCTTGGTATTGGAAAAACTCCCCAGGGATATTTAAAATCAGACTTTATATCTGTAAAAGATCGAAACTATAAGATATCTTCGGACATTCACACTGTCTCACTATCCTCCATCCGCAAGGGGAACCATTAATGGTTTACGGGCTTGGCAAACCCGCGGACCCTAGCCAAATCTCCACCAGTATGCGATAGGGTATTGAGTTAAAACTAGGTTAACCATATTACCTTACATATTCTTGGTATATTGTGGTTATGCTATGTATAATCATATTTATTGCCTGAATAAAAATTTAAAATAGTAGCACGGAGATCGGGAGCCCCAGAATACCTTTTAGGATTCTGCTCAATTTTTTATGTTCGGAAGTATCGTGGAGATTATTGTATTTATGAGGAGAGGATAGCTTTGGAGCTCCACCAAGTTTTGCTGAATCGATCAATATCCCACTAATAAGGTGGATTTGCTCCACTGTATGTAATGCATTGGAACACATACATAGGCACGTGAAAGCCTCGTCGGTTCATACGCACTTTTAAACCTAATGTCTCACTATCCTCCAAGACGACTGACTTGAGGTCTTATCCCTTTTAAAATCTAGAAAAATCTCTTCGAAATTCGATTCTTCATAAATACGAAAAGTAACTCGATCCGAAAGGGTATTTTTTTAATGTTGTTTGGGAATAATTCTTTAAATTGACTTTGCTTTTTAATTAAGGATTTCAATTGGCATATTGGAAAATTAAAAAAAAAAAATCAAATTACAAAAAATTCCTTGTGCAGGAATTCTCACAAATATTCGAGAAATCCGAACATATGGCACCAAAACCAGTCAACTGCGATTTTGGTTGTAATTCGTTCCAAATGCCTACAAGTGTTGAATTAATGCAATAATTTCTGCGCAGGAATGCAAGGACCCTGAACACAATGAATTGAAATTCTCGGCTTAAAAAAAACACAAAATCCTTCAAAAATTTCCCCCCAAGAAAGAATATTTATTTACCTGATTCTTGGCTGCATCGCCAATAAGACGTTCATTATCATTGAACGCAACATAGCTGGGCGTGGTGCGGTTTCCCTGATCGTTGGCAATAATCTCGACTTTATTATTTTGCCAAACGCCGACGCACGAATACGTTGTGCCAAGATCGATTCCGATTGCTGGTGCTTTAACCATTTTCACTGTACTTATCTATTTCGTGCTTTCCTTTGCGCGATTTCTATGAACACTCTTCGGAGGCGAGGGACTATCCAAAAATTAATCGAAACGTTCGCTTCAAAGCTCACCGATAAACTGGCAAACGCAATTTATTCCGCAAACGATTTTATGCCTTTGAAAATGCTGAGAGATCGCTTTCGCAAAGATCGTTCGGTTTCTCTCGAGATGATTCCAAAAAGCTTTGATTACTCTTGAGAAAAATATTTATCTTTTTTCCCGATTATTAAAAAAAAAAAAATATGTATATATATAAAAAAAATTAATTGAAATTTCGTAAACTTCTAGAACAGCTTTCTCAATTTTTTACTTTTTTTTATATATTTAGGAAAATATGTATATTTTTTTTTTTTTATTTATTTCGCTTCTTTTGTGGAAAATAATTTCGATTTTAAAATTCTCAAATTGTTTGCTATGATGAAAATGAATTTTCGGTGTTTTTTTTTATATTTATTTTTTATTTATTTATATTTTTTTTTTTTTGATTTGATTGAATAAATTCAATTTTTTTTTGTTTTGAGTGGGTGGTCAATGACACCGCGCCTGAACGTCGTCGGGTATTAACGTCATCGATTTCGGATTTGGATACCTAAGTAATTGCTTAGCGTTTTCCCTTCTTTTTCTTCTTTTGTCCATCGGGCCAAGCGAAACCACGTGACTTTAGAACGTCCTGGAAGGAAAGAAGATTTGAGCTCGATTCGTTTTGTATTTTTCCCTCCGCACCTGCACGTTATGGCAGACATAGTAAGCGTTCTCCATCGCTGCATCGTTGAAGATATCGCAACCAATGGACTTACTGCTGCCGCCTTTCTTTTTACCACCTTCTTTTTTCTTCTTTTCCTCCCCTTCGCCATTGCCGCCTGCTCCGCGCCATTACTGGATCCTGAATCTTTACTATTGCGTTTTTTCTTGCCTTTAGCTGGCATTGCTTTTTATTTCACCAACATTCATATGTACATAGATTTGATGTCTCATTAACAGAGCTTGCAAAACCATTTCAGTTCACAATAAAAGTCGATATTGATTTTACAGAGAGTGATAACCTAGCAACGAGCCTCCAGCCTACCTTATGCGTCTATGTTTCGGTGGAACTAACGTTCAAAGACCTTTCTGAGGCTTGCGGCTTCTTCCGCTTCTTCTTCTGAAGGTCCCTTTCTACATTTTGTGGGTGCGCTCAGTGGCGTGTCCAGAGAAATACTGCTTTGATAGTGCTTATATTTTCCACAGTGGTATATTGAACAATTATAAGACATTAACCCAAAAAATTTTCGGGGGGGCTAGAGGAAGTTTAGAGAGTTATGGACCAAAAACCAAAAAAATCCGAAAATTTCATAACGTCCGATTTTGATGAAAATTGATATATAACAGGTTGGCTGATAAGTCCCCGGTCTAACAAAGAAAAACACATTTTTTTGTCAAAATTCGTTTTTATTATTCAACATAGTTCCCTTCAAGAGCGATACAACGATTATAACGATCTTCCAATTTTTTGATACCATTTTGGTAGTACTCCTTCGGTTTTCCCTCAAAATAGGCCTCAGTTTCGGCGATCACCTCTTCATTGCAGCCAAATTTTTTCCCTGCGAGCATCCTTTTGAGGTCTGAGAACAAGAAAAAGTCGCTGGGGGCCAGATCTGGAGAATACGGTGGGTGGGGAAGCAATTCGAAGCCTAATTCATGAATTTTTGCCATCGTTCTCAATGACTTGTGGCACGGTGCGTTGTCTTGGTGGAACAACACTTTTTTCTTCTTCATATGGGGCCGTTTTGCCGCGATTTCGACCTTCAAACGCTCCAATAACGACATATTAGGTGTAGTAAAAAGAAATCCATTATTTTTGCATTAAATTGAGGGCTTTATTTAAGATAGTTAGAATGACCCGATTTAGGTCAAATATGCGCCGTTTTGTTCGATAACTTGTTGCCATTTTAAAGGTAATTTCATTATGCCTCTCTCATAGAAGCCCTCGTTCCTATTAACAAAAAATTGAGACAGTCGAATTTCAGAAGCCTCTCTTAAAGCGAATGTTTCACCAGCAAAATTGTTCGCCATGGACAGGAACAGATGGTAATCACTTGGTGCCAGGTCCGGACTATAAGGTGGATGCAGAAGAACCTCCCAACCAAACTCCCGGAGCTTCTGGCGAGTCACTATCGATGTGTGTGGCCTGGCGTTGTCCTGATGGAACACAATTCCTCTCCTATTGGCCAAAGCTGGCCGCTTATGGGCGATTGCTTCCTTCAGACGGTCCAATTGTTGACAGTAGAGTTCCGAGTTAAGAGTTTTGCCGTATGGGAGCAGCTCATAGTAGATAATTCCCTGCCAATCCCACCAAACACACAGCAAAACCTTCCTGGCCGTCAATCCTGGCTTGGCCACCGTTTCCGCCGGTTCACCGTGTTTCGACCACGACCGTTTTCGCTTGACGTTGTCGTAAGTGACCCACTTTTCATCACCAGTCACCAACCGATTCAGAAATGGGTCGATTTTGTTGCGGTTCAGCAGCGATTCGCAGATGGAAATTCGGTCTGTGAGGTTTTTTTGCGTTATGCTATGTTCTCACTATAGGGGTTAAGTACTTAACCCGATGCTTTAACTCAAAGCGTTCATATCAGCTTCGAGCGAGTTAAGGTTTACTAACGTCATATGACCCAGCCGGAAAGTGCACTACTTCTGCACTACTTCCGAAGTGGTGAAAATTCATACTGCGGCTACTCGCATTACTAACCCTTACTGTTAGTGAAGTTTTTTTGGGAGATGGCCGCTGTTTGCATTACATGCATGCGATAATGTCCGGCTTGGGAGTTTGAAATATAAAAAACCCGCAAGGTATATTTGATATACTATATCATCGAGAAGTTGCAAATTAAAATGGAATCTGCTTTATTAGAAATGTTTTAAGAAGCTGAAAAAGCGAAAGGAATATTGGAAGCAATAATTTTAGAAGACCATTGCATTATCCGCAGGAACAAAAAAATGTTAATGGAGCTAATAGTGAAAGCGGCATCACAAAACGTTCCACGACCTAGATCAAAATTTACATATCCAAATACGTGCATCCTTCCCCACTCATTTTCTGCACGGGAAAGCTTCCTTCCAGTGTCGTATTAAATTTTTACCCGGTTTTTGTACTCGGTGTTAGCAAATGTAACTGAAAATTTCAAATGCAACTCTGCGCTAACCTCAGAGTTAAATGTTAACCCGGGGTTTATTTTCGGGTTAGATGATTTTTTTTATATGCGTTTTGACATTTGAAACCCTGGGTTTTGCCGATAACCCTAACCCGGCCTAGTGAGAACATAGCATTAACTCGTGTGGCACCCATACATCGAGCTTCTTTGTGTATCCAGCCTTATTCAAATGGTTCCAAACGGTTTTTTGTGCAATCTTTAGCTCTTTTGCAATCGAAACAGTGCTAACATGACGGTCGGACTCGATAATTTCCATGATTTTATCGACATTTTCGACAATTGGCCTTCCAGTGCGTGGTGCATCCTTGACATCGAAGTTACCGGAACGGAATCGACGAAACCAAAATTGCGCATGATTGGCTGTTACAGTATCAGGTCCATAAACGCTATTCACATTTTCAGCCGCCTGGCTTGCGTTTTCTCCGTTATCGAAGAAAAACTGTAAAATGTAGCGAATTTTCTCTTTGCTGATGTCCATCTTTGACAAGCTCTCAAACAAAACTGAATCAATCAATCAAAAAAGTGTCAAAAAAGCTTTTTTAGTAGGAACTGTTATCTTTCTAATGCCCCCTAGCGGAACACGATCGGACTTATACAACGCGAGATGCAGATAAATAACGCCATCTATTGGAAAAATAATGGATTTCTTTTTACTACACCTAATATAATAGTCACTGTTGATGGTTTTTCCCTTCTCAAGATAATCGATAAAAATTATTCCATGCCCATCCCAAAAAACAGAGGCCATTACTTTGCCAGCGGACTTTTGAGTCTTTCCACGCTTCGGAGACGGTTCACCGATCGCTGTCCACTCAGCCGACTGTCGATTGGACTCAGGAGTGTAGTGATAGTGCCATGTTTCATCCATTGTCACATATCGACGCAAAAACTCGGGTGTATTGCGAGTTAACAGCTGCAAACACCGCTCAGAATCATCAACACGTTGTTGTTTTTGGTGAAATGTGAGCTCGCGCGGCACCCATTTTGCACAGAGCTTTTTCATATCCAAATATTGATGAATGATATGACCAACACGTTCCTTTGATATCTTTAAGGCCTCTGCTATCTCGATCAACTTCATTTTACGGTCATTCAAAATCATTTTGTGAATTTTTTTGATGTTTTCGTCGATAACCACCTCTTTCGGGCGTCCACTGCGTTCACCACGCTTGAATTTTGCATACCAATCAATTATTGTTGATTTTCCTGGGGCAGAGTCCGGAAACTCATTATCAAGCCAAGTTTTTGCTTCCACTGTATTTTTCCCTTCAGAAAACAGTATTTTATCAAAACACGAAATTCCTTTTTTTCCATTTTTTTCACAATAACAAAAGTTGCTTCACAAAAGACGCTCTATCTCACAAACTAATTGACTTACAGACGTCAAATTTTGACACGAATCATTTGAAGGTTGCCACTATATAAAAATAATATGCATTTAATACTAGCGACGCCATCTATGTGTCAGACCGGGGACTTATCAGCCAACCTGTTAGAATAAGTGAAAAATTCTAAGAATTTTAGCACTAAAATTTTTTCAAAAAACTGGTCCTTTCTGGACCAGTTTGGAACTAGACCCTAACTAGACTAGCAGTAATCGGTTTCTTGAAAAAATTTTGACGCCAAAATTCTAAGCATTTTTCGCTTATTCTATATATAAATTTTCATCCAAATCGGACGCCATAAATTTTTCGGTTTTTTTGGTTTTTGGTCCATAACTCTCTAAACTTCTTCTAGACCCCCCCCCCAAAAAAAAAATTTTTTTGGGTTAATGTCTTATAATTGTTCAATATACCACTGTGGAAAATATAAGCACTATCAAAGCAGTATTTCTCTAGACACGCCACTGGGTGCGCTTTAAGGTCACGTCATTATAATTTTAAATTCCTTTCTCAAAGTGGGCTACATATATAACTATATATGTCACTCAGGAGCCGTTTCTATTTTGGCTCTTTTCAACACGGTCTTGGGTACCCACCAAAATGAGCATTTTTCACTTAGGTACTCACCAAAAGTATTTCTCTCTCGCTCTTTTTTTGCCTGCCGAGTAAAATCTCTTTCTAACTGGCGCGAAATGTCCCGCCCAAAATCTATGAGAGTGACAAATATAGTAATATATGGTGGGCGATAACGCCCCCTTGTGGGCGTTGGAGGCCTCGAGGGGTGGCGTTTATGGACCCAGAGAAATACATATATCCTTAACATTATAAAGTTGCATTTGAATTGCTCTCACTGGTAATAATGTCTGACGTAGAATCCCAGTAAAAACTATATGGAGTATTACCCAAATCAAGCAATGATGGAGTAATGACTTGTCCATCTATTCAGAGACTTATCGAGCAATGAAGGAGTAATGACGTCTTCATTAATTCGGCGCAATACGAAATCGAGATAAAATAAAATTCCATTTGATCTTTAACTTAAAGACGGAAAAAAACCCTTAATACATGACAAGAAATGAGGTTCAAATCCTTCGACTCCCATTACTCTTTATGTCCTCCATTTCGAAGCCGAAAGGAGGTACTCTTTTTGATATCCAAATAAGAGCTCAAAAGTATTACTCACCTGTAAGGACAAGCAATTCTAGAAAAAATGAGTACAAAATGCATGAAGATCGGATAATTGTGTAGTAAGCCGATCACTCCGAAAGGAGCAATCCAAGATTAATCTTTGGATGATCCTATTTTTCTACCGGGATGTATGATTAAACACCAGAATCGATTTTTTTCATGTCTAAGGAGTGTATCAAATATTTTAGGGCGCTGAAAAATACTTAATTTATTTTCAAAGGGGGCTGTAAAAGAAATAAGTTTGATCATCTCCGCTCTAAGTCGCTGATAAGCTTTGTAGTCAATACTTTAATCTGAAGGATAAAAGCAACATGCTTGAAGAGAAGTGAATTTCAATATAAATAATGATCATTACAGACTTACCGATGCCTTAATGATCGCAATATTGCTTACACCGCAAAAAAAAAAAAAAATTTACCTTTTGCCTTGTTTGGAAAAGGTTTCAGATTCTTAGAAAATTGTCATAATATTCATTTTGAATTCTTCTAGAACTTATTTTCTTTATGGATTCTCAGGTAAAAAAAAATGTAGAATAAATCTTTACAGATGCAATATTATCTGACCTACCTGTTGCAAGAAATATTGACCGAAGATCAATTGATGTTACATTTCAGCACTTCGTCGATCATTCTGCGAACTATTTTCCCACACCATTCGACAGTATGATTGCTCACTTGCTGACGATATGTTAAGCCGCGAAACGTCATCTCGTTTCCTCGATCGTTATTCGTATTCTATTTCGATAATCGACTGGCAAGATCAATGATAATTGGGACGTCAATTAATTAGCATAAAATTTTTTTTTGTGTGTGTTTGTTTTTGTTATTGTTTTCGTATTGATCCTTCTTTGTTTTGGTTCATATTCGTAAAGAGAAAAAAAGAAGAAGAAAACGAAAACATGAGCTGCCAAATGCTGTTCCTATATTTAATTATAGAACGATCACTAATATTGGGACTCGAATTAAATGCAGAGAAATCGTTTGGCATCGATCCTTCGAAGCCTTCCGATGACTCGATTTTCATGCAACGTGCCGCGCAGATTTTCAATAAAAAATTCAAATATGATTCCTTAGTAATTAATGAGAAAGTCTCAGTGCCCCATGAGGAAGGTGCCTTCTGTCGAAGGAGCTTCGATGGACGAAGTGGATATTGTATATTAGCCTATCAATGTCTGCACGTTATGCGTGAACATCGAGTACATGGCATCAAGGTGGACATTTGTACATATCGAAAGAATGTTCCGGTCATATGCTGCTCCTTGGAAGATAAGCATGTAGTCGAGCAGCGTATCAGTGCTGAGAGTAAGTGTCCAAATATATATATATATGTACTTATATTTGAAATTAATTTTAACCATCGAACTATTTTCAGAATGCCAAGAGTACCATAGCGCCTTGAATGCGTTGCAGCTGTCTGAGCCACGGGTATTGTCCGGAAGAGATTGCGTTTCCAGTGTGCCCATGATTGTTGGTGGCGAAAAAACTCGTTCGGGCGATTATCCTCATATGGCAGCATTGGGTTGGACTGGAACTGATGGTGAAATTAGCTGGGGCTGCGGTGGAACTTTGATTAGCGATCAATTTGTGCTAACCGCAGCTCATTGTGCCACAACGAATGGGTGGGTAATAAACCGATTGAACGGAATTTTTCTTTATTACATTCGTTTTTTTGAATTCAATTTGAAATAATTTTCCAGCAAACCACCAGATATTGTGCGACTGGGAGCAAATCGATTGAACGAAACAAAAACTCGGTTAAGACGAGATATTAAAATACTCATCATAATCCTACATCCGAAATATAGTTCATCTGCGTATTACAATGATATAGCTTTACTGAAGCTAACGAAACGAGTTCGTTTCTCGAAGAGCATTCGGCCAGCATGTTTGTGGCAACAAGCGAGCATACCTACAGAAAGGATAACAGCGATTGGTTGGGGACGCACCGGATTTATGGGACCAAAATCGAATGATTTATTAAAGGTTAAACTTGATGTTTTAGATCAGGGAAACTGTAGAGAATTTTATCAAACAGAACGGCGACTGCAGCGTGGAATTATCGAAAGTCAATTTTGCGCGGGAAATATGAATGGCGGCAAAGATACCTGTCAAGGTGGGTCTTAAGTTTTTTTTTTTAAGCTTCATTAAATGTTGTTATTCGCTCAAAATTCGATTTTCAGGTGACTCTGGTGGACCTGTCCTTATTGAGCTCCCGAATATAATTGCGTTCAGTTCGTTGTTGGTGTTACGTCATTTGGGAAATTTTGTGCGGCACCCAATGCTCCAGGTGTATATACAAAAATTTATATATATCTTGACTGGATAGAGAAAGTTGTCTTTAGAAGTTAAGTTGGACTTTTGAAAAATTTAATTCCATGTTATATAAAATTTTTATAAAGGTTTTTTATATGTAGTTAAATTCAATGTTATTCGTTTGCCTACATATGATATTTATGCTTTATCTATTCCCTCTAAAAATATAAGTAAATGTTTTTCTACAAAATCCAGCTGGAAAATATCACTTGCATATTTGATTCAATAATTCGTTTCTTTCAATTGACGAAAGAGGATTTATTTGGATCTAAAAATAACGTATTCCAATCAAAATGAAGTTAAACACTTGTTTGTACTTGTTTGAGCCTTCACGGCCTTAATAATTAGGGCTGTTTTTATTTCAATTTACATATTACAGGTAAAAAATAAAGGCACTCAAATGCTCGAACAAAACGTATTCATAAAAAGAAAAACAATTGCGTACAAAAATACGAAGTAAACAATTTCTTATATACTTAAATATATATGTTTGTATGTTTGTGAAGGTTTTTAAGTTCTAGCTTATAAATGTCTTAATGAAATTATGGACTTTTTAGAAAAGGCACTCTTGACTTACAAGACTAATGATAAATTTTACATCTATCATTTAACGTGTTTTACAACAATTGGAAGTACGTATGAAAATAAAGCTAGGCTACGTAAGCAATGGTCTTTCTTCGAAGCACTCGCCAGAAAATAGGTAAAATTTCAATGTTGAGATCTTATAAAAAAAATGGTTGAGTATAGTCAACAACTTCAATATGTTAAATATAGGTATATTATAATTATTTCTATGCTTCAAAGAGAAGATGTTGGCTTGCAAAATAATGGCTAAACGATATTGATTATATCCTTTTCGGTTATTGTATTATGTTCTAGAAAATTGTATTTGATCTTTAACATAATACAAAGTAATATTTGTTGTAGAATCCATTCAGAGTTATTAACGTAAGAAGCCAATTACAACGATTGGAATGTGTTTTTTGAAAATTCAAGATGGAATCGATAGAACGTTTGATCCTCCGAGAATGATTTTTTTTGTAAATAAGAAACATAAATTTACGCATTAGAAAAGAAAAAACCAAAAACATGACGCGTGAACAAATATTGGACGAAAAAAGTGATCATAATTTCGCATAAAATAGAAAGTTATTTATACTTTCCATTAATACTGACTGCTCTCACACTTTTAAAGCCTTAAAGAGAAGTATTTTCGAAATAATTCTGAAAGACCGATGCTTGCATGAAAGAAATAAGAGGAAACAGAAAATATAAAACTCTAACACTTAAGTGTAACAGTTCCACCAGGAAACAAAGTACATTAACATGGCTTATGAGTAAATTTGCCTCTTGGTAAATCATGGTCGTCATCTTTCGGTGGCTCAATATGCGTAATTTAAGATGATATATATATATATTCTTAAAACAAGTTGATTAAAGTCAATCGAGGTCGATGCAAGTGCCATAGAGCTTTTTAAGATTATGAAAACATTGTTTCGGCAGTGCTGTTTCTTGTGGGTTATTCACAATACTGAAGCATTCTTTTGCCATTGTGGAATTGATGACAAACAATGCATTCTCTTTCGTGCTTATTTCCATAACAAGACGATAGCCACCGTTAGCCGTTCGCTGCACATCGTAGAGCTTTGCTGCATTCTCGTAATCACTGCAACTATTTTCATCTTTTACTGACGGTGATTCTGGCGACAATGGCTCTCGCTTGCGAATTTTACTACAATCCATTTGATATAAATCTATGCAGAAAAATTATTATTGATAATGAATAGAAAAAAAAATCAGACAGTTTTTGTTCTTACCGGCATCATTTTTCCGCTTCGTTGTAAAGTTTTTCTCATCGAGGGATTTGTCTCTCTTGGGGCAGCTACAGATTCTAACATTGAGTAAACGTTGAGCAAGTATTTCACCACTGAAATAAAAATTTTATATTAATTGGTAGAACACACGTTTAAAATTCTTAACAATTATAATATTTATGTATTAATATATTGTAATCAACTTCGGGAGCAAGTCGCTATTACGAATTCTAAGGCATTTTGAACTCGTAAGAACGGAAATTTATTATTTTTCAATTTATAGTGTCAATGTTTAGCTTAAAGATGGAATAATCTTTTTTTTTTTTAAAGAAAATATAAGAAAATTTAAAAGAAGTTTGAAATATTTTGGATGCCGTATGAAGCTGTTAAACACTTTAAACACTCCTTTTGACAAATTAGTGAAAAAACCATAAAATTCCGAATATTTCCCATGCTTATGGGTGAAGCTCTGAAAACTTCCCTGAAACCCTGCAGGACTTTTATCAACCGATTAGTAAATAAGTTAATGAAAAGCGAACTTTTTCGCAACTGCCTAGAAATCGGTTAAAAAGTCATATCAAGACATCAAACAAGCGCAATATAGGAAATTTCTAAAATTTAACTTTATGCCAACTACATCACAACTGACTAGAAATCGATTGAAAAGTCATGCAGACATCAACCAAACTGGATACGAAAATAATATATTTCTGATGCTATAATTCAAGGGTATGAATTGCACTCAAAGTTAGTTTAAAAGGCTAACCGAGATTCAAATCAATAGTCAACCAATCCGTAAAAATTGCTCTGATGAGACCCCGAACGGCAGTTCGAAACGAAAGTCAGCCAAAATAGTCGCCTATGGATTTCTTTCTGATTCATCGCTTGAAAAACATTTTCACATTCATAAATAAATTATTCTTCTTCTGCTGAAAACAGAAAAGATAAAACCGAACAAGGGAATTCTAATGAAAGTAATTTTTTATTGAACATTTTTTAACCAATTTAAATCAGTGTTTTCGTTTTCTGACTTTAAGTCAACTTAAAAGTAGCCAGCTATTATTTAGTTACAAAGTCATGCAGGAACGGACAATTGACTTCTGCCTAGGACATCGCCACGTTAAAATAGTGAGTTGAAGCCAAGGAAAGAAGTCGATTATTCAACCAGTTGGGCTTTTTAAAAAGCTAACTTTAAAATACTTTAAAATCGGTTCGATTCCCTGCAGGGAACAGACAAACAAAATGCGTTAAAAACGATGAAAATTAGGCATGTCGTTAATATCTCTCTGAAAATTATCATGAAATTTCTTTCATTTATGCTTTTGAACTCATCGAAATATATTCTCTTAAGAGGGTCTATTCATATTCAATCAAATCAACAATTTAGTACAAGAAAATGTTAATAAAAAAAAGATTTGTTTAATATAAAGGGAATATTATTAAATAATTCATGATTTCCACACACAAAGGCTTCTTCGAAATAATCGTATAAAGCAGGGCAGAGGGGCAACGAAAAAAGACTTAATTTTCTTTTCTCTCATCTTTGTTATCAATAAGTTATATAGTAATTCAATGAGAGCTTGTCAAAAATGTTTAAAATGTTAAAACAAACAATTTTTAACAATTTTTGGTAGATTTTTGAAAATAACAACAATTTTAGCGATTTTTGAATTTTTAACATTTTTCCTCATGTTCGTTCTAAGTTTTTTCTTTTTTTAATTTCATGCCATTTCTGTTCCCAATATATTGTGTCAAAATTTCAGACGGAACGTGTTTCAGCTCGAAACACTGGATTTGCCATAAAAATTTTGACATCCGAAACACTTCGAAACTATAAACAAAAATATAACAAAAAACCCCACTTATTCAACTATTTTTATTTTGGGTTGGAATACGTATACGTAATTTTTTTTTTTTAAATAAAAAAATAACGTATACGCAAATAAGTGGGGTTTATTGTTTTATTTTTGTCGAAAACACCGGTGGCCTGCATTTTTCTGTATTCGTGTCTGAAGCAAATTTGTTGTCGCTAAAATATCTACAACTTTCTTAAGACACAAAGCGATATTTATAACAATTGAGGACAAATTACATTTTAATTTTCGAAGACTTAAGCGACGAACCTGCAAAATTCAAAGTCCAGATTCCTCCTAAACTAGAGCCAATTCAGAGAAATTGACGACGGACTATTTTCGACGTGCACAGTGTTATTAATGCAAGGGTATTTAAAATATTTGAATTAATACTAGTCTATTTAAAGAGATAATTTTTAGTGAGTAGCTTTAAATTGTTCTGTTTGAAATATATTCTATATACAATTTGTAGGAGCAAACAATCTAGGCGCTGTTCATATTGTTAAAAGAATAAAGCCCAAACTCCACAAACGACGTTTTAGGCGAAAGAAATGTATCTGTCTTGATTTAAATACATTTCAATACATTGATTCAATGGAAGCCACAAATATTTTCACCTTTGCCCCGTATACCGCAACAACCGTCGTTTCCGTCGTAATGGAGTTTCACCTTAAATTTTAATTTAACAATTTTTCCAACATTTTCGTCATTTTTTCTACATTTTAACACAATTTTCAGTTTTCATTAACAATTTGACAATCTAGTAATCAATAATTTCCATAGCATAATCTGTGTGTGGAAAACAATTTGTCTATTAGTCTCAAGAATTTGCAATATTTAAATTTGTTTAAATTTTTAACATTTTGGAAACTCTCGTCTTCCGTTTACAGGATATAAAAATGTGGAAATATGCTGAAAATCTAAAAAGCGCTAGACATATTTTTTGTCTCAATTCATCTGTTATCAACTTGTACAGTCAAACCTTTGTAAAAACATTTTTTCTACAGGCAAATGAGCACGAAAAACTATTGCGTCTTGATTATATCACGGAATACCTTGTATGAAAAACCTTAAAATCACTACTTACTTCATTCCCTCAAGTAAAAAAATGATGCATGTTTCCTTCCGTCCAATGCAAGAGTTCTGGCAAGTGAATTTCATAGCGATCGGTTGCTTGACAGTTTTATCGCTTTGCAAAGGACACATGTTGAGTGGTATGGAAATTGAATAACGCTCTTTAATGCTCTTGCCTTCGGAGGAGCCACTATATTCAGCGTCAGGGTTCTCGCAGCGAAGGAGACTTTCACGTTTGGTGTTTTGAGTTTCTGAAAATTGATTTTTTCCATATAAAACTGATGCAACAGTCATTGTTAAAAATGCACCCTTACCTGTATCTTTGCTCAAATGATTCTGGCATCGCGTCACGGGCTCACTGATCTCCTTTTGCATAGAGAAAGCATCATGTTAGCATAAATATGAGGTACTAGTTTGCCTTTAAATACCACTTACCTTATTAAAACAAATAAATGCACGAATGCGTAATTGTTGCAGCGGCAATTTCGGCGTATATGTTGCATCAATGGTGAATATATCGTTCATACGAATATAAATTTTATTAAATTGCTCGGAATACATCCAATTTCTCCTTGAAGCCTTCTGCGGTGATGGTATGTTCAAATTGAAATTATAATTTCCAATGTCATGTTCTTCGAAAATCGGCAAATTGCTTAGATTCTGTAAATTGTTCGAAATTATTCTATCTATATTGGTTTACATGTGCAGGAGAGTTGTGAAACTTACTGCTTTCGACATTTCCTTCAACATCATTTCCTGTAACAATGAGTTCTGTGGGGAAAAAAAAAAAGAAATTTATTAAATACATAGTTAATAGTTAATAAATAATTAAAAAGTAAGAAAAAACGTACACTGCGCTTGCAAAATGTGTATAGCTTCATCTCGGTTCGAGTTCGGTTATTGAAATAAATGCGCTTTACTGAAATTTCCACTCACTGACTTGTTTGTAAACAAATTTTCTAGCATTCCGACAATGAGTCATTGTGACGTCAGTTTACGAAATCAACAACATCGCGTTTAAGTTTTTTTTTTTTTCTTTCGCACATGATGAAATTTCATTCATAAACAAGCAAGAGCTTTCAAGATCGAAGAGCTTTCCGGTTTAGGGAAAAAGCTTTAACAGGTTTTTCAGTGTGTATAGGAATGTATGAAAAATTATCAGTTTTATTTGCTAAAGTCCCCTGAGTAGTGTTTCTCTTTCTTCTGTAAACAGGAAATTAAATTTCTAAAATAAACAAAAGGATTTCGACTATCCAAACTCTGACCAATCAAACATAAAATATTCTCTATATGTACTTATTTAATTCCCGAAAGTGTTGAAAAATCGCCTTGACATTGGCGAAGAGTATTTCCTATGTTATTTTCTGATAAGCTTGGGGGTTTTTTTTTCCATCCATAAGAACTTATTAAATATGTAAAATACTTTGAATTCACTCACCTGACTAAAATGCATCAAGTTATCGGACTATAAAAAGACAAAAAGTATAAAATAAAAGAAAATTAGTTAAACGACTTTGATATGGGGTTTTCAAAGGCCCTACATTGAGTCCCTTCAAATAAGCGTACTGTTCCTCAGATGGGCTGAAAAAGATTAAGAATATTAAAAAGAAAATTCAAATTCAGATCGAAAAATTTTGGAATTTACTTAATATCGCCTTCAGTTGTGGATGCGTCAGAGTTATCACTCATGGTAGTGTCCCTAGGTGATTCTTCAACTTTCTGTTCTTCATAGATACTGAAAGAGTGCAATTTAAACGATATTTTTAAGTGATAAAATTTTTTAATTTCTTTTGAAACGTTATTTGAATGTAAAAGTGTAAGTGTATGTATGTGTGTGTGTATGAATAGTTTGCCGATTCAATCTTTTAACGTATTTACCTCAATTTGTGCCAACGACATTTCTGCATTCGAAGAGAAAATTGATTCTCTTTTTTAAAATAAATATATATAAGCTTTCAAAACACTAAATTAAAAGGAAATCGCAACAGACGCGCAAATTAAAACAAACAGCTGTAAAGTATACAAAAGAAACAGTGTTGCCGATTCGCGGATAGTTATAAGAAATTGGTACACTTTGGCTTGCTCTGTATCTTCAATGCATAATTCCCTTTCGAACGATTTGCTATGGGATGGATGATGTTGTTTCACTAGAATAAAGTAATCTAACCATATATATATACGTGTTGTAATATTAATAAAATATTGATACATATGCCAACCTTTTAAATAAGATCATTCTAGACTTTATGCATGCATGACATAACTCGATGACAAAAGTATGGAAGAATTGCATATGTAAAGAGACAATTGGGCGTTTCGAATGTTTTGTCAAGTGTAAAATTTATGGAAGCAAGACTCTTACAAGAGATCCTATCTTCAACGAAATTTTCATTGAAAAGGTTGATTACCCTTTTCGCAATAAATATTTATGCAATTTTCATTAAAACAGTGTTTGCATATGTTCAAATTTCTGCTATGATTTAAATTTTTGTGAGAAAATTAAGCATTTCAATGCTTTCATCTCAAGTGATTTGAAATTAAAAAATGTGATGGAATCGGTATGATTTTATGTTATTGTGTCAATACTATGAGCTACGTTATGTTATAACATCTAATGAAGTTACTTTTAAAGACATGGAAATAAAATATTTTAATATAAATAAAATAAAAAATATTAAGTTTCTTTTGATCCAGTATTTGCGTAACTTATTTCGAAATTCGAAACTTTTCGAATTTGCTATTAGGAAAATACTCTATTTTTCAAATGAAATAATCATGCACTTTCGAAGATCCTTCTTAAGCAACATGCACGTGCTCTTTTCACAAATGAAATTATCGAACCAAGGTCATACACGTGCTTGTACCAATGTAATAACACATGATCTTTGAAGTACTGAAAATAGCGGCCATGTCCGAACAAATTCATTTAGAAGGTAAGGAGTTAGTACATGCGAGTACTCGCTAGACAATGTAATTTTCACCACTTCGGTAGTATGACAGAATATGATAATTATGCCAACCTTTAAAGACATTACTTTTTTGCATAAGCTTTTTCGGCAACACTGACATGAAGTGAACGCGATCAGCTGTGATGGCATTGTTGCCAGTGCTCCCCCATCAACGTGTTTTACAAAACCCTACGGATTTTAGGCCTGGAGTACGAAATTTCGGAATCGAATTTTAGAATTAAAGTATTTACTGAGCCATTTTCGACTCTCAAATCTTGAATTTTTTTTAAGAACTGTTGAAACGACTGTTAGCTCTCGGGTTAAAAAAAAAAAAACTGACATCAGAAAGAAATTTTTCCGCAGAAAAAGTTACGAATAGTTAATTTAACAACATGGGCCTTCCAACGAACATTTGAAATATTGCCATATAAATTCACATTGTTTAAGGGCTCTACGCTCTAAAGCAGCAAGTAAATTTCCTATACCAAACACATGTAGAAAAAACAAAGAAGTACTTTGGCTTACTTTCGCTACTTGAACGCATACGCTGTATTACAAGTAATCGGACTCACAGGGTTGCATTTAAATCATACATTTTCTATATTTCTGTCGACATGTCATCGAAATTTCAACTCTGATTTCCTTTCTTCAAAAGAATGAGCTCGTTACTTCCTTTCAATTTACTTTAACAGCGTTGAGCCCTTTAGGTTCAACTTAAAAGCCTATACTGAGATATGCAGTAAGTAAGGCGCCCATAAGAAATACGTGCAAAAAAAATTGAAAAGTACTTCGAAGTAAATATTACTTGTTATACTGAGATTCAAGTAATCAATGCGCAGGTTGCTCGACTTCTGGTTTATTGCCTAGAAATACATTCATTTTTTGCAAGAAATCCATTTAATAGCTTAAATTGTTGAATTTGATGTGATGCCAACTTTGAAATAGAATGGTATTTTGGCCATTTATAGCTCGAATATCTTGAGATTTTCAAACCTGTGCGAAAACGAATTTCGGCACTTCGAAGTTATTAGAGTAATGAAAGTCTTACATCTGAAGACCATTATTCGCGCTAAAAAGCTCGAAAGTTTCAATTTTTCAAAAGACTGGCTCAGAACTTTGAAATATTTGCTTTTCACTTGGTTTAAATAAGCTACATCAGCAAATTTTTCGAAAATAAATAGAAAGAAGTTAATTTGCAACATTTCGCTATGAAGAATAAAGTATTATTTGCAATCGATCTGCACAGTTGTTTTAAGATCTAGCGCTTCAATCAATAATTGTCCTTTTCGAGTTTCAATCTTGATCTTTGAGAAAGAGCTAACTTTAATTTGATCTAACTGCTGTTGTATTGCTTAGGTTATGACTATTACAGATTCATGGACTCGAATCATTTAATATGGCGCCGATATACGAATACTGAAATTAAACAATTGAATACTTCGAATAGAATACTTCGAATTTCGCATTATACTGATATTAAGACATGTTGAGCGCATTGTTGTTCTCATAAAAGACATTTTTATCGAGTAATGCCAGGAATGATTGCCGCATAATTTGTATAAAGTAAATCTGCACATACTTCAGAAGGCTTTAAATTGTTGGCATACTATTGAGTAATTCAAGAAGCGTGCAAACAGTTGCATACTTGCACATTTAAAATTCGTACAAATTGAAGCCAATGTGCAAGTATTACTAGCATATCTCATGTTAGCTTAATACATTTATTAGTGGTATTCAAGCAACAGTGCAAACGACAGTGTGCAATATTTGCACTTGTCAAATTGCGTACAAAAAAAGCAGTGCAAATATTGCACACTGCGATTTGCACTGTTGCTTGAATACCACTATTATTTCGGGTTGGCAGCACTGATTGTTGCAATGAATCGAGATTTTTGAGATTTAAAAAGTACTTAACGTCAGCTAGCAATTTGAAAATTTTCGCAATTAAATTTTTGTTATTATTTTAACAATTTGAATGAAAATATTATTAATTCTTTCAATTTAACGTTTAGTGTGTGAATTTTGTGGCAAATCGAAATAAATGCTTTTATTCATTTAAGCTTCATATAAAATGACGATTCAAAACTCATAACAGTAAAGCTTCTCAAATGCGGACGCCATATGCAGGAAAAAAGATCGTCACCGTGACTGTCCGCTTATGAGAGGTTTCACTGTACACCAAATCTAAAATGATTCGAATATAATTTATGTATAAAGAGAATTCTTTATAGCTATACAGAGAAGGAGAAAGAGAGAGAACGAGCCAAAAACGCTCAAGCTATGAAGGGGTTATATTTTAAATTGCTGTAGAAACAACTCGTAACGGCACGGTTGGGCAAAATTTAATAGCAAAAACGTGTTCATAGATTCGCTGTACAGCAGGTAGTTATATAGAGTATTAACTGTAAGAAGTTCACTTTCCGCTTTCCCGTACACAAACTTTCATGTTCGAACTTTCTCAATATGCATGCATATCAAATTGGAAAAGTTCACGTGATTGCTTAATGAGGAGTTAAAAACTAGTACAATCAAAATTTGTATTTTGATAAAACATTTTTATACAGCTAAAAATAAAGAGAACGACAAGAATCATTTATAAGTTTAAAGTGTGCTAAATAGAGTTCCCTAAGCAATTTTCTCCACTCTCATTTTATTCTCAATCAATAGTTTTCATTCATTAAAGTGTTTAACAAAATAATTCGTTCCTTTATGTTTTCATATTTAATTGAACCAGAAAACTTTAATTTTTTTAACAGCTTACAATTTAAATAAATTAAATAATTCCAACAATTTTCATTATTTTAAGTTTCTTAAGTAACAAAAAATATTTTTCTTTTTTACAAATTCACAAACACACACACACACACACATGCACACAAAGAGGAACAAAAGAGATCAGTAAACATACCCAGAATTAAAATAATCATACTGCATTTCTTGATTAACTGGGCTTTCTTGGGGTGGTTGTTGTTGCTGCTGCTGCTGCTGCTGCTGGACATGATCTCCAAAATAATAAATTGGGGAAACCGAATGAAAGGATTGATCAATGATTTGTTGTTGTGCTTGTTGCTCGAAATCGGATATTGCCATTGTAACGTACTCTCCATTTATTAAAGTGTTACTTTGATCTTCAATTCTGAAAGAGAGTTTATAGGTATTTGCACATAAACTAGTTTTTGGCGGTAAATACAGTACTGTACATAATTGTATTGACTACGGAAAACGTTTAGAAACGATTTAAATTAGTAAAAAAAAAAAGTTTCCGTCATTTTTTTCTTATTACGAACTGGATAGCATGAGCCTCGGAATAGAGTGAAAACCTCGGTAGTGTGAACACATGCGCTGAGGCTTAAACTACACCTAATGCTCTCAGTCTCACCTTACAATAGCTTTATGAGAAGGCTGCTCAAAAACCCTTAGGAAAACGAAAGCAACAAACGATCCTATTGATTTTGTTTTAATGAGCTTTTTAACAGAAAAAAAATCGTTGTAGTATTTAATCGTACATATTTGAACCAATTAAAGCAAATTAAACGTATGTACAAAATTTGTCGATATGTAGTGTGAACATACCTATATTAATGCAAAAAAAATAATAACGATTTTACACACCTGGTGAAGAGTTGATCTTGTGAAATTGGCATTTCATTAGTTGGAACATAGCAAACATGATTGCTCAAGTTTTCTTGGATCATCTTGCCACGATCTTGTGACGATCCCTTTCGTAGTTCTTCTTCGCTTTTCCTTCAGCTGTAGCGCAGTCCTCTTGGCAATCGCCTTGGCAATCGCGTTGTGATGAAATTCGTCGAGCAGATTTACCTTTTTTGAATTTTATTCAATGGGAAAGTTTTGAAGAAACCATCGATTTTATTGATTTGAATATACGCAGCTTACCATTCAAGTTTTTCATTGATTATTTACAGTTTTTGATTAACTGCTTTCGCACGTTTTTATTTAATCGAAAATTTATTTCAAAATCTGAACTGATATTAAGTCGTCTGGCCCTCTTGTGAACAAGAACGGACATGCACAGAAAGCTTTGTACGTACGTATGTGTATGTATGTTTGTACTTTATAAGACAATTATGGCACGATTGGCAAACGGTTTTAAATATAATTATATTTCACACACTTAAATTTCGAATAGAATTTCATTCAAAAATACAAAAATTTTCAATTTAGAGCTAATAAACCGGCTAGCGAAATAATTTCCAATTATAATATGTACAACGATCAAGCCGGTACGATACGAATGAATTGGCGAAATCGAATGATCAACATATGGTGCATGGTTGATTATTTAGGTATAATAATACCATTTTTCGCATTTTCCACTTTTTATGTACTTAGTTTACTATGAGGCCATTTAGACGTTACACGCTATTTACACGTTAAGAGATTTCGATAATGAAACAAATTTTCGATGGCAAGGGAGGCAGAAGGAAGAGAGGAAAACGCTACCGCACCACATCCCTGTGCGTCCCTAGCCCACAAAAAGTTGTTTCATTATCGAAATGTCTTAAGTGTAATGGCCATCGAGAATTTGTTTCATTATCGAAATGTCTTAACGTGTAAATGGCTTCTATTGGCCATTTTAGCTACAATTTCGTTGTATGTCGAGAGAGTCAGACACATGAACAAATGTTCTGAAACAATTAAGTAAGTAGAGAAAGACGATCGAAGAAAAAAGACGGTTGTTTGTTAAATGTTCTGCGCTTCTCTTTCTTTCTCATGCAATCAAATGGAATTGTTCCGAAACATGTTCGTGTGTCTGACTCTCGAGCAGTGCTGTCGAAATGCTACTATAGTAGTTTTTTTTTGCTTCTTTTTGTCTCGCCGTACTACTTTCCCAGCCGAATTTTATCGCATGCATGACAAAATCATCGATGCAGAACTATTGAAGAATTCATTTGAAAGGAGACCAATTGGTGCTGTTTCGAATGATTTTCTAGTAAAATTTCATGAAGCAAGAGTTCGTAAGGTCCTCTTTAAAATTTTATTAAAAGGGGTTGATCCCTTTTCCAATATATTTACGCTAAAAGTGTTTTGCATATTTCAAGATTCTTATACACAATTTTTGAGCAATTTAATTCACTCTCTATCAATGCAAAAACTAAAATATTGTTAATCAGAACTTTCAAATCAGAATATGAGCTGCGTTATATTAATAGTCATGAATCTTTTAAAGAATGGAATAAAATAAATTTAAAAAAATCCTTTTTTCCTAGATCAGTAGCGTTTACTTTTTTCAAATGAAATTTTATTATCTGGCCTTACTTTTTTTAAATGATAATCATGCATGACACAGTAATTGCTCTTTTCCAAATAAGTTTTCATGATTAGGTAATACTCTTTAATATATACCTATGAAGTAATGAAAACAGCGGCCATCTCCTAACAAAATTCATTAGAAGTAGGTTGTAATGCGAGTAGTTGCAGCATGAATTTTCACCACTTCAGAAGTAGTGCAGAACGAGTGAAGTTTCCGGCTGGGTAGTTTATAATGCTAAAATACTCATAGAGAGGTAAAAAAAAAAACAGCAATACGTCCAAAAATCATTACATAATAAATGTATTCAAGGATTTGGAGTTTATTACTTTTTCGTAACTTTGAAAAAGCCAGAACCAAACTATCGAAAAAAGCACTTGATATTTGCTTATATGTGTGACAGCGCACTCACTTTTCAAGCCGTACCTCAAAATTCACAAAGGATGGCAGCCCTGTTTGAACCATACGAAAAAAAAAACAAATTGATAAGGAATAACGGATCAAAAGGAATCAAAAAAACACAGGTAAAAACTTGCATAAACTGAAAACACGCGAGTGCGAAGAGAACCGAAAACGTACTCAGATTTGAAGAAATTGATTAAGCTTTCATAAAGAATTGCATCGAAATAAATAAAAGAGAGTTTCATACCCTTTCAATATCCGAAAACGGCAACACTCACCAAAAACTTCACAAAGTTTCATTTAAAACGATTCCGTTGCACTTCGTTTTGCTTTTGGCGGCAATTTTAATAAATAACTCTTGAAGTTACTCAAAATTATATTGGATCAAATGGCTTGGCACCAAATAAGGTAAAAATCTTGATCGTATGAAGTTTTGCTAATCAGAATTAAATTCTTTTCTTATTGTTTCAGTTCGAATTTCAATAATTTGAAGAATTTACAATTATTGCAATTACGCTGTGATTCTGGCATATCGACAAGCGATAATGACGTTACTTCGAATAGGTAATTAAGAAAATATTCACTTCAATTCAGAACATTTCGTTTCTACCTGTAGGGTTAGAGAACCGTTAGGCTGCCTAACCGTATCATCATTATCGTCTCTTCTCTTTCACTTTGTTAGCTCGAACAAGAATTTATATGCATTTTCCATTTTCAGAGCGAATAATCATGAGGATGTTGTTTGTGTACCAAAACAAGAGGTAAGTGACGAATGATTTTTATGTAATATTGCCTTAAATATACATACATATGTATATAAGTTGGTACATATGTATGTCTAATCCATAGCACACACAAATGGCAGTGTGCTTGCAGTAACAAGTGCATAATCCTATTTTATATTGAAATGATATTTAAGGGGGTCTTCTCATTGAAAACCCGTTTTTTGGACCCTTTTTAAAAAAATTCTTATTTGAAAACGCAAAGAATAATTGAAAACTTTTTTTATTTATTGTATTACAAAAGGTTCAAAGTAAAAAAAAAAATTTTTTTGCCTCGATACGTGGGCTGTTCAAAAAGTAATGAGACTTCAAAGTTGGTGGTGGAAAAAAAAGGTGTCGTCACGGCGGCCACGATTCCGGGTCTCCGGAGCGTCCGAAATGAAAAAAAAAAAACGGGGTTATAATCAGTATAGATGTAATTCTCGGGTGAACCTCAAGCTTAATTTTGTGATTTTTTTTTTGACAAAATGGCGGCCATTCAAAAAAAAATTTCAATTTCGGGCTTTTTTTTTGTAGTTTAGTCTAAAAAAAAAAATAGTAAAAAATTTTTTAAAATTATGGTCGAGGTTCACCCGAGAATGGTGACAATTCTGCGTCGATTCCACTTTGTTTCATGAAAATCGGTTCAGTTGAACTGGAGATATCATGGCCGCCAGTTCGAAAAACGTGGTTTCGAGATAAACGCGTTTAAAGTTTGAAGCAACGCAAAAATTACTCGTTTTAGCGCAGATCTTGCTCGACAAAGAAGGCTATATCCTCTAAACTATTTCGAATTTCAAAAAATCCTTTTAGGGGCATATTCACAACTACCCAAGCTATAAATAAATGCAAAAAAAAAAAAAGTCGAAAAAAAAAGTTGCTCAATGAGAAGACCCCCTTAAACAAATTTTAACCATTTATGCTTTTAAAAAACGTTTATGCTTTATTGAATTTAACATTTAATTACTAAATAATTATTATTTATTGTTCATTTGTTTATTTTTTTTTTTAGCCACAAGACAACATTTCAACACTGCATTTTCATGTAAGTAGTCCATTTAATTATGTTAAAGAAAATCTCGATGCTAAATCACTTTGGATGAGAATCAATAGAAAGCTGGTGACCGCGGAAAGCATCTAGGGGAAAAAAACAAAATCATATTTGAGATAGGTATTTTTATTTCAGAAATAAGAGAGCTTCTTCCAGCTATCTTGGCAAATTTAAAAGTTACTGATTTTAAATGCTTTTTTTTAACCCTCATTAGGTGATCGCAATCGTACAATTTACCAAGGCCTCAGAGAATACCCTTGCAGCTCGATTCTGAATATTCCCGGGGAACGACTTGCCGGGAAATTTACTTTTCTCGAGACTAAAATTCTGCTTTTTTAAATAGATAGGGTAAAGAAAATTATATGCATGGGTCAATTACCCATTCCCCATCAAATTTCTTCCCCCAAATGTATAAAAACGAACATGTTTACTCTCGAGGAAAGTCAACTCAACGGGAATTCGTTCCCCGGGAATATTCAGAATCGGGCTGTTAATATATTAGTTCAATTCAACCGAACTTAAAGGTTCTTAGTACTAGAAATTATACTGACAATTTAAAATCGTTTATATGAACATTTTTTTTTTTTAGGAACTAGCGATTTCGGCAGAATTTCTGTCAATGTTTGAAGAGAATTTCTTACTCCCTAATAGCATTTTTGGTGAGATCTCGCCACGCTTTGAATTAGTATCGTTCAATTATTTAAAATACTTACTGCATGCAATAGAGTGACATCAATATCCAATAGACCCCACGGTTGAATTTTGAATTTCTTAACCAAAACGAGTAGAGAAAATGCCTCTACGGACTGTTTGAAACGTATATCGGCATGAAGGAGATTAATACTTTGTAAAATATAACCAGTTTTATGAGCCTGCAATTGAAATGATATCATAATGGATATGTCTGCAGTTCAAATAGGTTTTTCGTGCTCACCAAAACTATACTCTGATTGCCCAATTGCGCTTGTAATATAATTTCGATAAAGGAAATACTCAGAAATATCAAATTACTAAAAGCCTTAAAGATGTCGTAGGGTTCTCGAATATTAGTGTATCAGCAATTGCATGATATTGTGCATACAATCCAGCCGTAACACCAAAAAGATGACATACCAAAGCACAGAGATAGGGTGCAGTTAGAAGATCCACAAATTTCAACGTATCCTCGATTAGTTGTATATATTTTATAGCCAGTTCATCCAATTGATCCGCAAGAATGCAAAATCTTTCCATGCGATAATATGGCTTTTGTAATCTCATTTGCGATTTGCTTTGCATGTAATTCACATCGTTTGCGATATTTTCTAAAATTTTAGTAAGTCCCTGCATCAATTCTTTATTGACGACCAAAATTCCAAATATACAATTCGGTACTATGTTTGCTATTAGCCACGGTACGAATGTATGAATCGTTGAGTGTAATGGATTTTCCGGTTGATCATGCAATTGCCGTGCGATCAATGATATCTCTAGCACAACTGGGATTGTTACTATTTTCAAGAAAATCAAAGAAATCGATGATTTCCGAATGACAGTTTTTATACGAAGGAACGTTATTAATTTAAAAATCTGAGAATTATTTAAGAACTTGAGCTTTTCATTTCTCAGTATAAAGGCACTTAAAAAACTGACGATTGCCGAAATGATAATCAAATATTCGTAGATTTTTTCAATGTTTCTTAAATCGAATTGCTGTGTGGTATTTTCTTCGATTATTTTGCTCCCATAGACGTATAGAAATAAAGTCAGCAAAGAAAGCGAGTAGAAAAGCAGAAAATATGAATTTTGAAACTTCTTTTTACGGAAGCTATAACAGAATGGAAATTGTCCTTCGAGCGAGAGGAGTACTACGAAAAAACCGAAAACCAATTGCACAACATCCCTGAATTGTATGGCTCGCATTTTTTTCCCGCGTGTTTTAAACAGATATTCCTTTACTTATAAAATGACCTACTAAAAAGACAAAGGAAAAATGTAACAGCTTCAAGTGACGATAAAAATCATTGTTAATGGACTGGCAAAGCCATTATGAAAAACGGTGTAATAAATTAGAATAATTGGATAATTAATGTTTTAGATAGGCATTTAAGTTTATAAGTCATGCTGTAACATTTACTAATCGAAAACATCTTTTAAATAGGAACATTCAGCGTAGCGGAATGCTTCGATATAATTTTTTTTTTTTTTTTGCAATTAATGCTTTTTTGCATGCATTTGGGGTTGTAATTTAAGCCAGCGGATGTTTTTTTTTTACAAATATTTAAATTTTCGGAAAGGTAATATTAAATTTTCGCCGTTTTTTTTTTTTTTTTTTTGTTAGTAGAAACCTTCCGTTTAAAGGAGAAATGGTCTGTTTTGTGTTTGAATATAGTTCTACAAAGCAAATAATGTAAGCTTTCACTTTCATTAGAGAAATTCTTTATATGAAACTAAATCTACCAATTGATAATTAAGAATGTTAATTGAAAACATTTCCATAATCGATATTATTTATTTATAATTTTTTCAATTTTGGCGTCATTTCAAGGGATAAATTTCTTAATAGAAAGATCCAATTTTAAAATATATGAAATGAAAAAAAAAATATCAAGGGATGGACACAGTAAAATGGAAGAACTAGTCACGTTGTGCGGGCCCCGAGATAGGCCGGAACGCATGAACACGCAAGAAGAAGGTGTCATATCAAAGCAGAAATTTAGCTGAAAATCTATTTCCAGATTTCAACCTTTCAAAAAGATTCCAGCGAATATTTATAGTATAATTTTTCTAATTTAAAACAGTAATTTTTATTTTTTAAATTTTTATTTCCTTGAATTGGCTTAAGGGGGTCTTCTCATTGAGCAACTTTTTTTTTCGACTTTTTTTTTTGCATTTATTTATAGCTTGGGTAGTTGTGAATATGCCCCTAAAAGGATTTTTTGAAATTCGAAATAGTTTAGAGGATATAGCCTTCTTTGTCGAACAAGATCTGCGCTAAAACGAGTAATTTTTGCGTTGCTTCAAACTTTAAACGCGTTTATCTCGAAACCACGTTTTTCGAACTGGCGGCCATGATATCTCCAGTTCAACTGAACCGATTTTCATGAAACAAAGTGGAATCGACGCAGAATTGTCACCATTCTCGGGTGAACCTCGACCATAATTTTAAAAAATTTTTTTACTATTTTTTTTTTTACACTAAACTACAAAAAAAAAGCCCGAAATTGAAATTTTTTTTTGAATGGCCGCCATTTTGTCAAAAAAAAAATCACAAAATTAAGCTTGAGGTTCACCCGAGAATTACATCTATACTGATTATAACCCCGTTTTTTTTTTTTCATTTCGGACGCTCCGGAGACCCGGAATCGTGGCCGCCGTGACGGCACCTTTTTTTTCACCACCAACTTTGAAGTCTCATCACTTTTTGAACAGCCCACGTATCGAGGCAAAAAAATTTTTTTATTTACTTTGAACCTTTTGTAATACAATAAATAAAAAAAGTTTTCAATTATTCTTTGCGTTTTCAAATAAGAATTTTTTTAAAAAGGGTCCAAAAAACGGGTTTTCAATGAGAAGACCCCCTTAATGAATGAATATTGTAAATTCATAATTTTACTCTTTGTCATTTTACAATTCCATCCGAATTAGCATTCAAGCACTTTTGTAAAGACAACACCCAACAATGCTGTCTGTAGGGTACGAAGCGTGCATGTTCTAACATGTTTGATCGCTTTTTGATTAAAGCAACAAATGACCTTTGGAGTAAAGCTTTTGATGATCCGCTTTTAGTGCCCGAAATCAAAAGAAAACACTCACATCGAGTGGTATTTCCTTCTCAAATTTCCTAGCTGAACGAACAAAACCGAACATGTTTGAAAATTTTTTCCTGCTTGCCTGGTAGAATTTCACAATTAAACTCAATATAGTAGGTATGTGGCATGTTACGTACCACGCGACGTCACGACACAATGAACGGGCATTACTCATTCATAAAAAGGTATTACTTAAAAAAAAAAAAAAAAAAACAAAAGAAAAAAAGGCGCTAAAAAAAAGTTTTGTTTACATTCATAAAAAGGCACCGAGGAATGATATTGAAGAACAGTTCGTTTTTGTACGTCGCGGAAGAATGAAACTCTATAACCTGTGCAGGCGGAACGGCTGCATTGAATTGGTGAAATCGAATAAATCGCAAAACCACTAAAAGGCAAAAACGAAAATAATTGATTTTAAAACAATTTTCCTCCATTGCAGTGTCCGCGCGATACTTTACCCACATTCGAGGAGCACGACATCGGCGGCTACAATTTCAAGCTGAGCATACGCCCACAGTGCGTTAATAATTCGCAATGGCTATATTCGGAGGCGTTGAATAAACTGTTTATACGATTGAATAAAATTTTAAATATCGATATAACTTACACTCCAAAAGTTCCTGGCGAACAGTTGCGAGTTCGTGCATTCATTTGCTTTTTGAAGGAAGTCAGCGAACCGGTGCGCCGTTGTGCTAACCATTTCAGCAAGGATTTCGGTAATTCAAGTGTATATACAGTAGAAGCGGCCGCTCAATTGAACTCTGCCACAAATAATTAAATATTGTTTTCATTTAACCGGGAAATAAAATTTAAAAAATCCTTGTAAAAAACAAAAATAATATTACGTTAAATTGAGTGAAGAAAAACTTATACAACAAAAATAAAGTGTGTGTGATTTAAATATGTCGCGCATCTACTGTATGCACATATAAAATTTAATTTGGCAAACCATAAACGAATTTTCATCTCCTGTCGCCCCTCCTTTGTTTTGTATTCTTCTTTCAGATATCCGACATCAAATCGAACGTGAAAGCGTTTTACGTTGCGAAAATCCCTCTGCAATTTACTGTGGCTCCGCCGAGGGTAAAAATATACGAGATCGTTTTTCTGTTTTAGTACCTCTCTATACGGATAATCGAACGCAAGATGAGACACTGCGGCAGACACTTGCTTTCAAGTTTAGCTGCCAAAATTCATGCATCGGACGCAAACAGACTTGCCTCATGATTCTTTTGGAAGATGAAAAGTAAGAAGGGGGAAATTTATACGTGAAAAAAAAAAAATGAAAGCAAATAATATTTTCATAAAAATTTTATTTCTTAATTCCAGTGGCGTCATTTTAGCTCAGCGTTGGCTGTACTTAAGAATCTGCAGTTGCCCAAAACGTGATAAATCCTTTGAAGAGTTGCGTTGCGTTGCAGGAGAAAGCGATTCGGAAGGTAATTATATGACAGTATTTTTAACAATTAAGTTTAAAGATGTTTTTAAGAGTATTTTCTTTTAGGTATTAATCACGAAAAGAGCTCCGTTCGCTCGCTGTTGGCCTTTATTTATGAATTTTGTGATATTTTAGCCTATCAGGATTGATTGACGAATCATTTTACCTTAAATTATTTCGTGTCTTAAACGATGAGGGATTTATTGTAAAAACTTTATGGTCTTCATAGAGATCTGATATACACGGTTTTGAATTTCTTAATATTAAGGCGCATTTGCTACTGTCCCGGTTAAAGTTGATCGTCACGATATCCTCTCAAAATGTCAAAATGTTAATAGTCTGATATATTTAAAGGATATCGTAACGAATAACTTTAACCGGAACAGTAGAAAACGGGCAAAGCTCTATACACCGAGAGAAAAAGGTAGTTATATTAACTGAAAAAGCAGGTTAAAATAACCGAGTTCACCGTTAATTCTTAGCTTATGTGTAGTAGCGGTCGATTCAACAGTACAAACACAGTCAATAGGGATATAACTACCTGATGGTTGATATAACTGTCTCGGGGTTAAATCAACTGTCACCAGCGACTGGGAAAAAAAAATTTATTTTTTGCTTTGACTTTTTTTTTACCTTCTTTTATTAATATTTTTTTTTTTTTTTATTAAATTATTATATTTTTTCTTTATTTATTTGTTTCTATTTAAATCTTTTTCTCTTTCATCTCTTTAAATTTTCTCGCCTCGGCCGAGCCTTGAACCGCAGACCACCACTTCGCTGGGCGAACGTCTTAACCATTACGCTAAACGAACGAATTTAATTTGTTGGTCAAAACGCTCACTTGAGCTTATGGTTGCAAAATTTTTTGCTTGAAAATGAACCATTAAAAAAAATTAAATAAATTAAAATCTTATAAATTTAGGAGAAAATTTTTGCCTTAAAAAACAACTACACTCTGAACAAAAAAAAAAAAAACTGTAATTAAAAAAAAAAAAATCCAGAAAAATTCCCGCCGCCAGCAGGGATAGAACCCCGAATCTCACGACGGTCAACTCACAGCTTAAACAACTGAGCTATTGAAAACTCCGGAGACGGTTGATCAGAATGCGAACTTATACGTCTAAGTGAACGAAAGCGAATTTGAACATAAAAAGTGACTACTTTTCAACTGTTGATTTGACTTCCTTTTTCAGTGCATTTAACGGGGAATACAGTTAATTTGACCACTCTTACTTTAACTGTTCTAAGTGGTTGATTTAACAGTTCTTATTTCTCTCGGTGTAGACTACTACTTTTCTCCTTGCGCGAAAACGCTTCTTCATAAAAAAATGAAATGAATTTTTGAGTTTCTTCCATATTTGAGTTTTAAGAATGAAAACCTCCATATAAGAATTTAATAAATATTTCCTTCAAAATTCATTTCCAGGACCCCCCAATAGTGGGATGAATTCGATGAAATCTAATTTACATAGAACTGAAGTAAGCTTGCTAAATGCCAAAACCCAAGTTAAACAGTATGATGTCCAGTCAACTGCAAGCGGTGGCATACGCATAGTCATGGAAGTGAGCAGCAAAGAAATCGCACTAGCCACGATTAGCTGCGCTTTGTCCCGAGAATGTGTCAACATTGTAAATCAATCGAAAGATGCCAAACGTTCCGCTCGTTATGTGCGTAAACTAAAGCGTGTATATAGTGAGTTGTTTCGTTACTTTATTTATTTATTTATTTATTTATTTATTTATTTTCAAAATCCTGGCACTGTGAGAAGAATTCTCATAATTAGAATTCTCATATTTAGATGAGAAAGTATTTTAATTTTTGAATTTCTTAATCTTTTCCTTTCAGATGACGCACAGAAAATATAATTTAATTTTATTGTTACATACATATATTAATTTGAGCAGTATTAAAATGAAACCAATGAATTTTATGAAATAGACCCATGACACAAGTGTTAAAAGATGTAAAGGATAAAGTGTTATATTTTGCGAAAAGTTAGTTTTATGAATCTTTTCATATCGAAGAAACATTTTTGTTAATTTTTCCCCTTTTTTTTATTTTCTTTTCTTTTTGATTCATCAAGCCAAATTACGTAGGAATTGTAAAATTATCGAAAACTAACAATTAATACTCAAATGAAGAATATTCTTGTGATACAATTACGGAGATAAATATTTCATTGAATACTAAATATAAAATTACTGAATAAAAAATAGAAAATTTTTTAGCGGTTATGGAACAAAATATATCTGTGGTCGTATGGAAGAGCAGCTTAAATCAACATAATCCAGAATTGAATAAATGTCTTAGAATCTTCATATATACAAGGATGTCAGGGCTCTCAATGTATAACAGCATTATTAGCATTAAGTGAATGGATATAGATAATCCTTTGAATTTTTTTGCTCTACGAATCATTTGGCTTCGTGTCAATGGAATATTGCAATTCAAGGCAAAGGGTAAATGGTTGAAAAGGTCACAAAATTGAATCGAAATTATTCCATGCAGCACCGTCGGAAGGCTGAGAAAACGGATAGTTTTGCCTCAGGCGACTTCATGAAGGTTCCTATAATAGCTTGTAGTACTTTTGGCAACTGTCCAGCACTTACCATTTGCATCACATTGTTCTTCAATGGCCTGAGTTGGTCTTCAACACCTCTTACGTTTTGATCTTCTTGAAATATTTAAGAAGATTCCAATAAAGAAATTCCCCGGGAATCTTTCCCATAGAACATTTTCTCCGCGATAACAGGAATTATTCTTAGCGCCAATAAAAGGAAGAACGTGACGACTTTTTCTTGAAAATGTTCGAAATTCTTGCTCCCTTTATATTCCCTTCACAGTGTGATTAGAATGGGAGAACCTTTTTCAAATCCCCACGGAGAAATTCCCCCGGGAAAACCTCTTTGCAATCGGGCTGAATAAAGAATAGTGTGTAAAAAGCTTCAACAAAGGACGGATCTTTAAAGGCAGTTAAAAAGCTGTTCAACGAAATCAAAAGAGAGAAATTACATAATCGTATTCCGACAGATCGAATCCGTTCGGTATTTTTCAAATTTTTATGAATGAAAAAGAGATCCGTCGGAATACATAATAGGCACAAATGTTTGAAGATGCAACGTAAAAATGCAGGGATCCGTTAATAATCAGCCCGATTCTAAATATTCCCGGAGAATTTTTCCATCCGAATTTGAAGGGAATATAAAGATAACAAGAATTTCGAACATATCTAAACAGAGATCATCACATTCCTCCTTTTATTGACGCTTAGAGTACTTCCTTTTTCCTTAAAGGAAAATTTCTAGGGAAAAAACTCCAGTGGAATGTTGATGGGGCTTTATTATAATCAGGGACCCAAAATAATAATTATTTTTGAATTTTGAATTTTAAAAATCGATATAAAATAATTTATATTTTAAAAATTAGTATTTAAGTGTTATTCTTAGAGTTTTATTTTTTTATCAAAAAACAAAAATTAATTCTCAAGTTTTATTTTTTGATCAGGAAATTACTTTAATTTATTTTAAAATCGAGTAAATATTTTTTTTTACTCAGAAGATAATTAACTTATTCTTAAGAGTTTTAGTTTTTAATCAGTAAATAAAAATTGCTATTTAGAGTTTTATTTTTTGTCGGATGATAAAATTATTTTTCGGAGTTTTATTTTTTACTCAGAAAATAAAATTTATTTTTCAAGTTTTTTGTTTTACTTACAACATTATGCAAACACAAGAATTATGCAAATATTTTTTGGATTTGAATTGTGGTTGCCGATTTCGCATCTGGCCTTTTTCATTTCCTCGTGTTCATCATCATCCGACTCTTCATCACTTTATCCTATTTCAGGCGTTATCTTGAAGAAAGTGGTAATATACTTATGCAAGAGTTTTATTTTTCTGAGTAAAAAAAAAAACTCAAAAACCAATTTTTATTTTTTGATTAATAAATAAAAATCTAAGATAAATTTTTATCTTCAGAGCAAAAAATAAAATTCGAAAAATAATTTTTATTTACTGAGTAAAAATTAAAAATCTAAAAATAAGTTTTTTCTTCTGAGTAAAAAATATAACTCGAAAATTAATTTTTATTTCTTGATCGAAAAATAAAACTCTAAGAATAAGTTTTATCTTCTGAGTAAAAAATAAAACTCAAAAAATAATTGTTATTTTCTGATTAAAATAATAAAACTCTTAAAATAATACTTAAATTGTAATTTTTAAAATATAATTTATAACAGTTATGGTCCCTGATTATAATCCATATCGACAACGGAGAAACGAATTCTTACTCACCAAATGGGTATGTCATAAAAGAATTAAAAACCATTTTTAACGTTAAAAAAATTTTTACTTTATTAGTTAAACAAAAAAAGAAAAAAAAAAAAACAAATAACATATTTCGTCTGTTCGTAAAAATACATTTTATGTATTTTATATCTCCTTAATAATAATAAAATAATATAAAATAAAATGGACTATTCCGTCCAACCAAGCTGCCTGCTACTTTCTGGCAAGCTTTAAATTATTAAGAGTAAGGAGTTTAAAAGAAAATTTGTAATGAAGAAGAACTCTTTCGATTTATTGTGTACTTTGGGAATTGGCATCCATTGGTGGATTTTTTCCAGGAAAAAGTTTGATGGTCAAGCCGTTTTCGAAAATATGTTCTAGCAAGCCAATAACGGATGGTACTTCAAGATCTTTAAGTGGAATGCCGATGGCTGACGCAATGTCATTCGATGGAGTTGTGCGATTGATATTGTCGTTGGAGAGATCTTTCATATTAACATCAGTTTGAGTGGCTGCCTTTTGTCGCTTGAAATTGCCGCACGAAATCGGTGTGACTCTAAACCGGAAAAGAAAATTCCAATAGGTTCAGTTATGATTTAAAAAAAAAATCGAATCAAAATAGAATTGTTTACCCGTTGTTCTTTGCATATCCGGGAGCGGCCGCGTTACCACAAGATGACATACTAAAAAATTGGTTGAAAATATCGTTATTGTTATTGAGACGTGAAACGTTTTTGCAGGAGCAATAGTTGGTGTTGCACCCTGCAATTGGATTAAAAGCGCCTGCACTTGTAAGACCACCACCGCACCACCACCACAAGTATTGTGTCCAAACATCAACGGATTTGTTCTTCCGTTCATAAAATTAAGTGCGACATCATTGATTCCATTGCTATTGCAAATGGGATTAAAGTGTAGAAGATTCTGACGCAAACAAGCGCAATTCTGGGCGACATTTTGATTTGGCCACAACAAGGACTTCATCAACATCAATGCTTGCGGATGAAGATTTAGATTTCCATTTCCATTTGAATTTGAATTTCTGGAATTTCTTGGATGGTTGAAGGTATTGTTTCTTCCGGAACGATTGTGGCCAGCATTGCCACGTGCTGGCTTGAATTTGAAATTATTATTATTGCTTTTGATCGAGCGATTGGTGTCCACATTAAAGGGACTGACGCGCCACTGAGGACGGTTGAAACGTTCCTCCTGCTTTCTCTCGTCCACTATTTGACGCAAATCGAATACTTCCGGCTGTTGTTTTTGTTGTTGTTGTTGGAAGCCGCGTTTTGGAAATTCAAAATTACTTGGTTGGCTTTTGTTAATGTTGTTGCTGTTGTTGTTGTTGTTCTCCATTATGTCCTTATTGGTTTTGGTAGGAATCTCTTTCGAAATCGATAGATCCTTAGTTGTTTGATTTAATTCTTCAAAGCATTTCGAGTAGTGGTCTACCTCGTCGAGATCCAATTCCAAATAATCATCATCGAGGGAAGCCATAACCTTTGAATTCTCTTTGTTTCCGTTAAGCACGTTCTTTTCGGCTTCTAATTCTGCGCGTAGTTCGTCGTCGTCCAATAATTCTGTCGAATTATAAATTCGCTTTTCGTGCTTTGATCGCATTTTTGCCGCAATTATGGCCGCTCGTAGAATCGGTTTGTTTTCGATATAGTTCTCTGGAAGATGAACTGCATTTAAATGGAAGATTCAAATTATTTCAGCAAATTTAACGTACCCAGCGTGGTGTCCATTTTTTCAAAAATTGGTGTGGCTTCTCGGGGGCGGTGTTGTCTGTTGGTATTTCGGAGAAGCTTTTCTCTCGCTGGCGTTTAGAAAATCCCTTTTGGTCCGTTTTTTAGTCGCCGTTCATTTTAGGCGGCAATAATATTGGTTTGTTGGCGAGGGACGCCAGAAAATCAACTATGTCGCCTAATATGAACAGCGACTTATAGAAAATGTTTAAGAAAACTCCCTTTTCCATTGTTTTTTATAGGAAGAAATTAACGAAAAATTCCTTCTCTATTATTTGTCATACCAAAATGAGGTAAAAAAAAAATCCCTTTCAAGCGTATAATTTTGTCGCTTCAAGAGAAAAACCATGAAGTCTCAAAAAATGGGAAAAATCCCTCAAGTTGACAGCACTGATCAAAAGTTCCGTTAATCGTGGCGAGAGCCAAATTTGACAAATTGACGTCCTTGAAATGGCGTCTAGCTGGAATGAGAGAAAAAGGGATGGTCTACTCGCCAACGCCGCACAAAGCAACTGTCTCTTTCACCGTATGGCTTTCTATAAGTGCCCGGTCAGACGCTGAAAATACTTTTCGACACCTTGCTCGACCGTCAGACACACGAACAATGTCTTGAAACAATTGAGCAAGTGGAGGAAGACGTACGACGAAAAGAGACGGCTGTTTGATAGATGTGCCGGAACGATCTGTGCTTTTCTTTATTTCTCATGCATTCAAATGGGATCTTTTCGAAACATTTTTCATACCAGTGTAGGAAAATTTATATTTCATTATGCACCTAAAATGATAAAAAATTGTAGGTAATATATGAAGAAGTTTTGTGGTGAAAACAATTTTATAAACTTTTAATGCGCCTGAGAAAACTACAAATACACATTTCACATTCGACGTTTACCTATTTTAATGAGGCACTGACACTGACAAAATGGATGAGAATTAAACATGAAAATATTTAATTGGTGGATTGCACTGAAAAGCACCTTTATGCTACCTGTTTTGCAAAATGTATAGAAATTTTGCCCACATTCTAATGGTTTAATTGTACCAAAAGTACCTTTTAGTAAAAAAGGGTCGAAAAGTATAAATTGCACCTACTTTTTCAACACTGGTTCATACATCTGACTCTCGAATTGGGAAAGACGGAGAGGCACATAGACCTGGAGAACTATCGATAGTTGCGACTATCGATAGTCGATAGTCTGAAATATCGATAGTATCGATAGTACTATCGGAAGATATATTTTAAAATTTTAATTACATGATTTTATTGGCAAATTGCTAGTGATTTCAATTAAGAATGTTTGAGCTTTTTAACATTTTAATATCAACCATTTGAAAGTTTTAAATTTAAAAAATTGATGGTGGTCCAATAATAATTTAATAAAATATGGTGCATAACTATCACGTGGTAATATACAAGAAGTTGAAATTTAAAACCATAATTTGTACCCATCACTGATGCTCGGCAGTATTTTGGTGACTCTTTTCACTTGGATATTGAAAGAAAATCTCTTTATTTCTGTTTTCTTTAAGAAAGTGATCAGTAAAAATCCCGTGTATAACATTTGAAGTGATTTTTGGTTAAAGGTAAAATCGAAAAAGTCCATCAAAACGGGAAAAACCTTTCGTTCTGGCAGGATGTTTAGCAATTTTAGCATGACGCCTATAATTCTCATTTGGTTTGTAAAATGGGACACTTAAGACTAGCAGAATTTCTGAAGATTTTTCACGACGTGATGAAGCAAGAAGCTGTGTAAGTTATAATCATCATCACCATAACCGTCATCATCACCATGATCGTCATCATCACCATGATCGTCATCATCACCATCAACATCATCATCACCATCATCACCATTATCACCATCATCGTCACCATCATCACTTTCATCGTCACCATCATCATCACCATCATCACCATCACACATCATCACCATCAACACCATACATCATCACCACACCATCACCATCATCATCACCATCATCATCACAACACTCAATCACATCATACCATCAACACCATCAACACATCACCATCAACACCATCAACACCATCACACCATCATCACCACATCATCACCATCAATCACCATCAATCATCCATCATCATCTCACCATCAATCACCACTCACCATCATCAACCACATCACCAACCTCACCATCATCACCATCATCACCATAATCGCCATCATCACCAATCTCACCATCATCACCATCATCGATAGTTTCGATTATCGATAATTTTGACAATCCATAATTTTGATAATCGAAAGAATCTGTCCATTTCAAAAAAAAGAAAGCCCTCTGTCACCGCCAGCATCACCTTTCAAATGCTAAAGTAAATGTCCATGAATTAAAACTATCGATAGTCTTCAAGAACCAATCGTTTGAAACCATCCATAGTGCTATCGATTGTTTCTCCAGCTCTAGAGGCACATAAACATTTAATAATGAAATATATCTTCTCTTTACAGGTCTTTCTATACTTAATTGTTTAATTGTTGCCCAACATTTTTGCTACTTCCTTTGACCTGGAAATTACAAATCAATTGTTTTTGAGAATGTGCCTAGAGACTGTCCATTAATTACGTAAGCGAGATTTTGACCAATTTTTACAGCCCCCGCCCCCTGTAAGCATATTTAAGCATAAATCAGACTCAATGTAAGCGAGAGTAAGATTTTTCGAATAACTCTCGACGTTTGAAAACTCATACAAACCTTTAACCGGATCAGCGTTGGTTTCAATTATATAGTTCGAGTTTTCGGGACCTCACCCTACATCAGTCTTATTACTCTATATTCGTCTGTAATTTCCAGTATCTATGACGGAATGTAACTTAACTTTAACCATCAAGAATTGTTTCACATCATCATATTCGATATTTCACCATCATCACGCTCGTGTTCTACTCTATACAGTCTTAATATTTACAAATTCCTATACGAATTAACTGACCCCCCTTAATACAACATTTTTACCTGACAATTGATCACATGACGTTGTAAATCACAATTTTCACATTTTTGCAATTGCCATGCCATTCAGTAATTACAAGCCCACTTCGATTTTTTAAGGTCCCAAAGAATTGAGAAAAGTCCAAGAGCTCACTAAATAAAAATATTATTGGATAGCTTAAAGGGCTAGAGAATTTATTGAAAGCTCAAGTCGAAAAAATTTGGTTAAAAAAATTTGTCATTTAAAACGTTATTTCGCAGCTCCGCTTCAATGCATGCCCGCCTTAAAGTTAAGTTACGCTACGTTTAATCAAGACTAATTTAACTTAAACTTAATACATTCTTCCTCTATAAAATTAACTTTCACGTAGTCTCCAAAATTGCAGGAACTCCGCCGCTACAATTCCTGCAAACATTCAACACATTAAAACACATAGAATCAGCTACAATGAAGAGGGCAGTTGGTTGGAATTGAATTCATATATTTGCACGTGTTTAATATTAGTCAACGGCTTTAGTTCATCACATTCTTTTATTGCCATTTCAAAGGAAACATTTTTTTCTTTCAATTCGTTTTCACATCTTGTTTTTCTTTTTAAATGAATATAATTTTTTTCCTTCCGAAAAAGTCAACGAACTTCCATATTATCACTTAAAATAATTGCATCTATTTGCATGAAAACATGTGTTGATGCATCTTAAACCACAAAAATGTGCATTTACAAAAGAATTTCTAGTTTTAAAGTAAAATCTTGTCTTTTGCTATAATAAACACATAATCTGTTAGAACAAAAACGAAAAAAAAAAGGGTGAATGAAGGCAATCAACGCATGCTGAATACGTGTTCAACATGTGTTCAAAGATTTTAGATAAAACAACAGATGTGGTGAGGATTCGAGAGAATTTGCATAAAAACAAAAAACAAAAATAAATTACACTTTTTTTTTTGTCTGTGGTAAGGCAGCACTGACTAATTGCACAATTCCATTGAACGCTCATCCCATACGACAAATGTTTGAATGCAGGAAGCGCATGCGTGAAACGCTCTTAGCATTTGAATGGAATAAATAATTGAATGTCAATTCGGAACTTTCAGTTTGAATGATATTAAGTTATTTCATTAGAAAATTTGAATTGAAAAAAAAAAAAACAAAATCAAAAATATAGGGTGGGCCATATAAAATTTGAAATTTTAAAAATCAATAAAAAAAAAACGGCTTGATATTTCTCAAAGGTCTAACATTTATTTAAAAGTTTGTTTTATGAAATTTATTTATGGAAAAAATTTCGGATAAATGACCACCACGGCTGAGTTTACAGTAGCTTATCCGATTCACCCAATTTTTGAGTACTTTCTCGATGGTTTCAGGCCTTATGGTAGCAATAGCATGCTAGCAGCTTGAATCTCATACTTTAGATCTTGAATTGTTTCTGAATGGTTGGCGTAACATTTATCTTTAATCCCTCCTCAAAGAAAATAGTCTAATGGAGTCAAATCGCAACTTCTCGAAGGCCAATTCACATCACCACATCACAATTTTTTGCCAAATTTCTCACAGTGTTGGGTTGTGAAGGCTAAGAATAAAACGCTAGATGGCCCACCCGGTAAATAGAAAAAAAATTTGATAATCATTTATTTGAAAATTAATTTAACCGTGCTATGACATTCATAACAAAAAACGAATCTGTGCTGCTGCTCCTGAATAGGGCACAGTTTATTTTGTATACAGAAAAACTGACACGTTTTCATTTTAATTTATTTTGATAACTGCTTATTAAAAGAAACATAAAAATATATTATACATGTATTAAATTAAAGCTATCTTTACTCGGCCCTGCTGGCAAAAATTACAGCATCTTTAGCTATTGAAATTGCTTTTTATCATTTATCACATTAAAAAAAAAATCAATTTTCCCTAAAATCTTTGACAATGGGATCTCATATTGCATGATACAAAAAGTCAAAATAATGTGTTATTCAAGTTTTCAGGCTGTGGAAATTGAAGTGTGCAAACTTTTGCACCAGCAATTTTTCTCTTTTGTATGAACGACCCTGCAAAGAATGAGTGCAAAACTTGTGCGATAACATGGCGCAAATTTTGCCCATCAAAATCGATGTGCAATATTTGCCCGGCCGGCCGGAATTTTTTTTCCATACAAACAAATTTGCACAAACGCAAACATTTGCGAGGGTGGCATAAAATTGCACAATCTTGAAATCCCATACAAAATTGAATCGCTTGATACGTTTCTTAAGGTAAAAATTATTCATCGAATTAGTTTGATATTATTAAGTATTTCATTAGAAAATTAATTGAAAAAAAAAACAGATCAATGATAGGGTGGGCATACTAAATTGAATTTTAACAAATCTAAAAAGTTGTTGATATTCTCAAAGGTCTCATTTATGTAAGATCTATGTTTATGAAATTATTTAGAAAAATTTCGGATAACATGACTTTCAACGGCTGATATTACAGAGCTTAATCAAAATTTTAGATTTGATGTTTCAGGCCTTATGTACATACATCTAGCATTAATTTCATACTTTAATCTGAATTGTTCTGAAGGCTAACATTAGCTTAGATGCCCTCAAATAGAAAATTGATTAATGATCTAAATCGAACTTCTCAAGCTCAATTCTGACATCACACATACAATTTGCAAATTCAAGGTTGTTGTGAGCTAAAATACAAACGCTAGATTGCACCCGGTATAGAAAAAACAATTTGTAATTTTATTTGAAAATTAATTGTAACTGCTATACATTATAAAAAAATAGAAGTCTTGCTGCGCTCCTGATAGGGCAAGTATATACAGAAAGCTGACACGTTTCATTTTAATTATTTTATAAGCTTTAAAAAAAATAAAATTCATGACATTATTAAATCAAATATCTTTATGGCTAGCTGCAAAAATTACAGTATTTTAGCTATGAAATTGCTTTTTGATGCATTATACACATTAGAAAAATTCCAACTTTGCAATTATGCATTAAAATGTCAATAGTGTTATTCAAGCAACTGTGGAAATTGAAGTGTGCAATTTTAGCAATATGTGATTTCTTTGTATGACGACCCTGAAGATGAGTGCAAAATTGTCGATCTGGCGATTTTGCCCAAAATCAAAATCGATGTGCAATATTTGCCCGGCCGCGGAATTTTTTTATCCATACAACAAATTTGCACAAACGCAAAATTTGCGAGGGTGCAAAAATTGCACACCTGCTTGAATCCCACTAATATGAATTTATCGATTTTAAGTAAAAAGTTATTCCATTATTTTGATATCTATACATATGTAGGACATATTTCCATGGCAGCAGAAGCAAAAAAATCTTTTCCCTTTCATATAATGCTATGATTTCAAGATAATTACAAAAGTTTATTAAATACTAAAAGGTTTTGCGATAAGATCTTATTTATTGATAATTGAATATTGCCTGTACAGTGGGCTTTATGCGGGAAATTCGGAACAAAATTTTTAATTAACTTTTAGTTTTTTTTCTCAATTAATATTTGCATACAGTAGAACCCCAGAAATTGAAAACCTCAGAAATGTGAGCTGTCCAGAAATTAGAACCGGTAATTGCAATGTATTGCCATCTCGGAATTTAGAACCTGCAGCTCTAATTTCTGGATTTTTTTAAAAAAATTTGGAATAATTTGCTCCGAGTTCGGCAAAAGTATTTCTAAAGAATTAAACCTCAATATCGAAAAAAAATTAATTGGAGCTAACCTATTTTGCATGAAAAAAAAAAGAATTTTGAACAGACGTAAAAACTCCTCGTCTTTAATAATATTAAAGTTTAAAAATTCCCTGGGAATATTCAGAATATCTATTGCAATCGCTGCAATTCGTGATAAGTATTGTTTTTTTTTTGTTGCCTTTTTAGTGATTATACAGCTATAGAATACATCAAGTGAATCATTAATATCCGAGCAAAGGAGAAAAACTACAGATAAGATCTCACATTGGAGATCTTACTGTCGATCATACTGTTTGCGGGTATCTCTGAATTGTCAGCCAAAGGCGTTTTAAATACGAAAATCAAAAACTGACTAGTTGTCCGTCAATCCGTAAAGTTTTCTATGACGAGGCCCCCGACAGTAGGTGCGAAAGTTCGTCATCAAAAATTTTCGTTTATGGATTTCTTTTTCTCAAGTTTACTACCTCAAAAAGATGTTCACAATAAAAAAAAAAAAATATTTTTCCTCTATAAACTTTCACTGAAACAACTATAAAATTCAAAAAATGTAGGAAACTGTTGATTCGATATTAAGACAAAGAGGAGTTAGTTCAAGTAGTGCAACAACAATTTCAAGGGGTATAAAACTGACATCTCTGTATGCATATCGAACAAAAAAAAAAATAACGAGAATAGCTAATCCTTCACGTACTAACCCTTCTCTGACTAGCATCGGCAATACACCATATAAAGAACCACTTTAAGCATTTTAAAAATTGGGTGTCAAACAGTGGCGTAGCGAGAGATTTCGGCACCCGGGGAACGATGGGGGCACAATGCAGGAAATACCACCCCCTCCAACTGGACTTAATAAAAATACCTTCATAAAACTGAAATATAATTTGGCGCCAGGGGCGGTGGTCCCCTTTTCCCACTCGCTGCGCTACTGGTGTCAAAACACTTATTTTTGCCAACTATCACAGGCTATTATCCGTTAGATTATAAAATACCAGGCTATGCCGACTTAGACTTAAAACGAGTTAATTGTTTATTGAGATTAATTGTTTTCGAAGGGACGGGGGTGTGGTGTGCTTACTACCTACTTTTATTGCAAAAAAATCTATTTAATACGAGAAGTTATGAGATGTGCAAGCCAACATAAGATTTTATCACTTGTCACTCCAAATAAAAAGCTAATTTCCTGGGAACATCTGTTCCTTGACTTCAATATTAAACTCCGTAGCGAAAGGGTTAAATTTCCCTGGACAATTTTTTATATTCACCATGGGTATTCCCCAGTAAATCAGATTTCTGTCGGAAAATGTCGACGTCGGAATATTTTCGATTTCAATTCGTCACGCACTGTGGAAAAACACAACAAAACACTAACCCAGTGCATGACGGGTTAAAATCGGGAATTTTCCCACATCGAATTTTCGCATTGAAATTCCACCTTTTTGTGAAATATCCCAAAAAAATTTTAAACTTATGAAACTCAAAATTTTGTTCAATTTTATACATACATACGTACATATAATTTATCCGCTAGCTGAGAGCATTCATCCCACTGTGAAATCAGTTAAGAAATCTGTCAGGTGAGATAAAGATTGAATTGCGCTTCTTCAAAGCTAACTTGAATTGAGTGCTTAATTGTGCGCGCGTACGTACATACATATGTATGTACCTACATATCAATGCATATATGTAGGTACGTTCATTCGCACATTTCTCATATGAGCTCTCAGCAAAACGTCGAGTCTCACTCAATAATATTGTAAACTTGTTTTCGAAGCAAAACGTAAAATCTCTAAGCCAACGCTAAAGATAAAACCGACTGAAATCGCTTTTCTATAGCCAAGACTCTTCAAAATACAACAACAACAACAACAACAACAAAAAATGATCGCTCAACAAATTCCATTCGTGAATTCCCAAAACTTTGAGTAGAAAAATAAAACGAACTGTGAGCAAAGCTGCAAAGAATTGAGTGAGATTTTATTACACAAAAAAAAAAAAAAAAATATTGAGAGAAACAACAGTTCAAAACGGTAGCGTAACCACCAAAAGCTGGACGAACATATTTCTGTAGTTAAGATACTCTGTCATCTACAAGTCATGGATGTGGAAACGTCGTGAAGATCGTAAATTTTATTCGTAAAATTCAACGTAAAATAGTAAAAAAAAAATAAAAAAAAAAAATAGAATAAAAACTGGTGCCATATCTCGAAGAAACAAATCGAAATGCGTTAAAAGTGAAGTGAAATAAAAAATATGAAATAAGATACCGATGAATGGAATTGAAATTCGTAGTGATCTTTGAGTGAATTCAAGTCGAAAAGTTCCTCAAATAATCATTTGAATAATTAATTAAATAAATCAATTGAAATAAATAGTTTAAGAGACAAAGAAATGGTTGAAACTGCAACCACGACAACGATAACAAGAACAACAACACATGAACCTGCGCCTGTGAATGCGCCTGTGCAAATGACACCAACGGCAGCAACACCAGCGGCAGGCGATGCCGCAGGATCGGTTGGAGTGCAGCGACCATTACAGAACGATGAGACAACGCGTGGCATATTCAATTTAAAGCAGATTTTCTTTCTATTAATTCTGCCAATCATACTTTTTGCTGTGCTTCTAAAGCATCTTTTGGATTATCTCTTCGGCTTGGCCGAAAAGGAGAAGGATGTCAGCGGAAAAGTGGCCGTGGTAGGTGAAGCCAAAAGTGAAAGCTTTTGGTTTTTCAATTCGAATCGATTCAAATTGCCTTCGTTTGTTGGTGTCAATATATTTTTTTCTTCGATTTACTCTCGCAATAAAGTGTGCATTTCGATGGCGGCTGCGCCCACACTGAGATCATTAGAAATCGTGTCTCTGTCTCCATTTACGATAACGTCATCGAGTTTTCATTTTTGCTCCGAATCTCGACGGCATAAATTTTCATTTTCATTTTTTGTTTGTTTGCTATTTTTTTTTTTTTTGTCTCTTTGTTTTATTCGTTGACGTTTTTGTTTGAATTTCTGTTTACATTTTTTTTTTTATCTAAAGACACTCTATACGTATGAACGTATCTATGGACATTGATAAAGTTTCAAAAAATATTTGAGGAAATGTTTTGATATAAAGAAGAAAATGATATAGAAACTTTTCACGGTTACTGAACTTCAAGATAAAGGAAATAATATATTTCGATTAGAAAAAAAAACAATTTTTTTTTTTCATTGAAAATGTTATTTAATAACGTTTCTCTTTTGGGTGCGGCTCTCCATGTTCTTCGAGCTAATTCGAATTGTGGAAGTACGTGCCTTAGCGCAAATTTAATATGCAAACGGCATTACACCTGCACGAATATGCTCCAAGATTTCCAAGTAGAGATTTTTTTACTCTTTTTTTTTGTTGGAGAGTTGTGACGTTGTTTTTTTTTTCTTGCTTTTTTCTATTTGAGATAGTTGAACTTCATACGTTCTCGGATTGTTTGTACACATTATTATCTCTTTCCGTTGATACTTAAATATTAACAACTACAGTCAAACATCCACAATTCGAATGATCATTATCCAAAGAACTTTTACGACTTATGGACACTTCGATTTATGGAAGTTTAGGTGAAACTCTCTCTGTATTCGAATTCCACTCGATTCAGTCCATGTTATGGGAGGTCGAGTTATTGGAGCTTCACTATAAGAAAATATAGTAAATAAGTAAATAAAAACTATTATGAAGCAACGCGTCAAAAAAAAAAAAAAAAATTGAAAAACAAACCATTTGGAATTTAAAAGCGACTTCAGAATACGAGGGAAGAGTCATGTTATCGAAATGATTAAAATAACAAAGGATTATATATTGCGTTTATTGACAAACCAGTCAGTCAGTCAGCCAGTCAGATACCATAGAACACGTTGGGAATTCGTTCGTAATCATAGAAAATAAACATTTGCATGTGATAAGGAAGTATGTTGAAGACAAGACGCTTAAATGTCTAACTAGATTGAAAAAGGAAAACGAACAATCCTTCGCTAGTGGTCAGGCCCAGATTTAGGGGCGGGTATTTTACATAGATGCAGGAAAACGGGCGGCAAATATTGGTTTTGCCCGGATAAGCTAAAATGGTAGATCGGGCTCTGCTAGTGGTGGCCAAACTTTAGCATATATCGATAAACGACTTCATTCGATAAGCTCTTAGCAAACTATATATCGATTCTCGACTTCTATCGACTAAATCAAGATTCGTTCGTAAAGTGTGGGTGCTCTCCTTTTAACCAAACTCTTTAAACTTCTTTTGGATATTCAAAACTGTGTAGTTCTTAGCCAATAGCAATTGCAGTTGGCTGTGTGGCAATTGGATTTTGGAAAGTCTCCAAGAATTTTGAAAACTTTCTTAATATTTCTTAACAATAGGGGATTCAAAAGGAAGGTGAAATTCTGTCGGAATATGTCGACATCGGAATATTTTCGATTTTAATTCGTCATGCACTGAGGGAAAACACCAGTTAAGTATTACGCCTAGAATTCTCATTTGGTTTATAAAATGAGACACATAAGACTCGCAGAATTCTCGTAAACTCTTGTTGAATTCTTCTAAATTGGCAAGATGTATGAGTTTTTCTTATACAATCGATAAGTTCGATAGTAACATAATTTCGAATAATAAGCGATTTTGATAATCGATCATTTAAACAATCGATAATTTCAACAATCGGTCATTCCATTAATCGATAATATTAGTAATAGATAATTTCAATACTCGATACTTTTAACAATCGATAAATTCATCAATCTACAATTACAATAATCGATAATTTAAATAATCGATAATTTCAATAATCGATAATTTCAATAAGCGTAAATTTCAACAATCGATCATTTCGATCGAAGAAAGTGGACATTTTTAGGCATCTGTTCGTTTCAAGAAAAGCCTTCTCTGTCACCGCCAGCATCACTTTTCCAAAGCTTAAGTAAAATTGAATATCAACGAATCAAAACAATCGATAGTCAATGCACAAATTTTCATCAAATTTGAAAATTATTATTATAATCTGCTGCGTATGACTATTCCATTTGTGTCATGAGAACTTTGCGTCTGACTCAATTGAATGCGAACGTCAGAAGCACACGTTCGATGTGCAGCACAGATTTCGATTCTGGATTTTTTATCGAAACGATGAAATGTCAAGCTTGAAAAACCACTCAAAAACAATGTTTTTGTTGTCTTTGTTTCATCCCACGCTTAGTGCTTATTTCAATAATAATAGAGCTTCATGAACGCGTTTTAATAATTGGTGATTAATTAATTTTTTTTTCTTTTAGCTCAAAAATGTTTTTGGATTGATTTGAAGCAAAAGGTGCTTCTCGGTAGGCATGGTCACGTTGAACAGAACTGGAAGAAACCATTTCAATTGAAATGGGAGTGGGCTGTGGCTTATAGAAACCAAATTTGACTTATTTATGATTGACATTGATTTTAAGGTCACTGTCTGTGACAAAGCATGACTGCGTGAATGAATAAACGTGACTAACTTTGCTTTTATTTTTGGAATTTGGAACTACTTATTATAATTTATAATTATTTAATGTAGACAGACTCGTAAATATGAGGTTTTTGTGTTGAATGTTGTAAACGATCATAATCCTTTTCTCTCTCATTATATCTATCTCTTTCTTTCTTTCTTTCTCTCTTTCTTTATCTCTTTTTGTGTTTAACTCTTTATGTTTTTCTTTCTTTGTCTCTCTTTCTATCTATTTATCTTTCTGTCTCTTTCTATCTCCTTCTCTCTCTTTTTCTCTTCTCTCTCTTCTCTTCTTCTCTCTCTTTCTCTCTTCCTCTTTTCTCTCTCTTTCTCTCTCTTTCTTTCTCTCTCTCTTCTCTCTCTTCTCTTCTCTCTCTTTCTCTTCTTTCTTCTCTCTCTCTTTCTCTCTCTTTCCTCTCTCTCTTTCTCTCTCTTTCTCTCTTCTCTCTTTCTCTCTCTTTCTCTCTCTCTTCTCTCTCTTTCTCTCTCTTTCTCTCTCTTCTCTCTTCTTTCTCTCTCTTTCTCTCTCTTTCTCTCTCTTTCTCTCTCTTTCTCTCTCTTTCTCTCTCTTTCTCTCTCTTTCTCTCTCTTTCTCTCTCTTTCTCTCTCTTTCTCTCTCTTTCTCTCTCTTTCTCTCTCTTTCTCTCTCTTTTCTCTCTCTTTTCTCTTCTTCTTTCTCTCTCTTTCTCTCTTTTTCTCTCTTCTTCTCTTCTCTCTCTTTTCTCTCTCTTTCTTCTCTTTCTCTCTCTTTCTCTCTCTTTCTCTCTCTTTCTCTCTCTTTCTCTCTCTTTCTCTCTCTTTTCTCTCTCTTTCTCTCTTTCTCTCTCTTTCTCTCTCTTTCTCTCTCTTTCTCTCTTTCTCTCTCTTTCTCTCTCTTTCTCTCTCTTTTCTCTCTCTTTCTCTCTCTTTCTCTCTCTTTCTCTCTCTTTCTCTCTCTTTCTCTCTCTTTCTCTCTCTCTCTTTCTCTCTTTCTCTCTCTTTTCTCTCTTTCTCTCTCTTTCTTTCTCTTTCTTTCTCTTTCTTATTCCCTAAGCAGTTTCAAAATATCGGTCGATCATCAGACTTTTTCTCCCACACGCTTTGAGAGCTAATACCCAACAGAAATATTGCGCTATCTCATTGCAAACCTTACTCATTGCCATTAGGTATTTTTGAGTAAATAAAAGTAACACTTTGGAAGCCATTCACTCGAGTTTGACTTAATTAGAAAAAAAACACCAAAACAAAATTGGCCCTAACCAAATCCCAATCAAATGAAAATCAATCATAAGAAATCCAATTTCGAGTTTTCAAAGACTTCTTGATTTCGCTCATATCGCTAAGCGACTTAAGCAACTCACTCGCTCTCGCGGAACATTTGAAGAACACATCTCAATTTGTCAATATCATCGGAGCAATATTAAACGCATTATTGGGGCCAAACGTTGCGCATTCCTTCCATGGGGGTCAATTATAAAGTGCTTAATTTAAGTCAAATGTCGTTATTAGATTTGTTTTTGTGGTTGTTATGAGCCGCGACGTCGGAGCGCATGAATTGTGTATGGTGAATTGTGCGACTCCGAATGAATGAAAAGGGTTAAATTGAAAAGAAAATTACGAAAATGAGTGAAACGAGCATGAGCTCGAAGAGTGTGCCTCCGTCAATGGGGAATTCTAAATGATTCAATAATTAAGTTGAACAATACGTTATAAATTAATTGCTTTCATTTTATTTAAAGGGCCGTCTCCCTCACCAAACTTGAGAAGAATTTTCGGTTGAAAGTTTTTCGTATAAAAGAAGTCTTTTTTTTTACTCTAAGAGGATGAAAAGGAAAATAACTTAAAGGAAATTCAGAAATTTAGAAATGAAGAAAAGACCTTGTTTTGAGTTGAAAATGAATGGCTTTTGCTTGAGATTTAAACCCCCCGACCCCCCTTTATTTTTTGTTGCTGTTTTTCTGAGCATAATATTCATTTAAAAGAAATTTCCTTCCAGGTAACTGGCGCCGGTAGCGGCCTTGGACGGGAAATTGCGCTTCAGCTGGCACAACGAGGCTGCAAATTAGCAGTTGTGGATGCTCATTCGAAGGACTGTTACGAAACGGCTGACCTTATTACGAAAATACCACGGTCTGTAGCAAAGGTTTATAAGGTGAGTAAATACTTATTTAATTTGTGAAGTTTTGCAGAGCAACGAAGGATATAAATGATAAAAAAAAGCATTTTATTTTGGCACATTTAATCAAATAATTGGAGACTCTCTGAGTCAAAAGGGTTCCATTTTTTTGTTGTTCATTAATTGTTTATGGGAACATTTAATTAATTTAGCCAGCCTTAGAGGAACAGATGTTGTAGCCGGTCGCAGGTTTATATATAAAGTTTTGTCGGAATCGAATGCCTCTAAACCCTTTGAATATGACTTTTGAACAGTGAGCACATTTCTGTATAATTGAATGAAATGTGATCTGTTACCCAGACCTCTGTATATCGTATATACTATATACCCCGCAGTATTGAAAGGAATAACTGTAGTCCCTTCAGGGGCATAACATTATTTATCTACATAAGATAATCGAGTGTGGGATAAAACTAGAAGATGAGCTGATCAATTTAAAATGCTTGGCGGGGATTAATTTTATCAATTTTATCTATATTTAATTTTATAGTTAACATCATTTCTTCAGGGTTCAATTCGATATTTAAGAGGCCTCTCCGTTTAATTTTTATGGGCCTATCCTATTCAGAAGAATATTATCTCGATCCCCGTTGAAGGGAACTCATATTATCAGCACTTTGTTTTTGAAGGGTAATTAGGTTTGTTCAGCTTGCATGCATTACAGAAGCGATGAACCGTAACACACTTCGTATGCGATGCCTACAATCGCACACGACCTCATACCTACTTTTGTTTGAGCCTTGGCCGTTTTGTAGAGTGAACGCCTACCACCACCACACAAAGTAATCGAGGTTGTCTGGTGTTCATCCGGTACGCTGCCTACAATCTCGTATACTTTGTAAGCGGTAGGCACTGTTGCTCACTGGGTACTGGCTACGACCTCATACCCATAGAGTTGTGCCCCTAAAGTGATAGGTTTCAAAAACAAAACTCTCTCAAATAAGCGATTAATGTGGCAGCAGAGTATATTTAACCCTCTGCAGCTGACCAGAGCCTAATTTGAAGAATATAACTGACGTGGAATCTACCAGACGTCTCATCTCTAAACTGATTTTCTTCTCGAGATTCCCAACTGCCGCGATCTTGGCCTTATTTCTAATAAGAGCAAACAGTTTTCAAGCCAAAAAAGGATAAAATTTTGAAATAAAGAGAGCACAAGGATCGTAACTTCGATTTTTACAAAAGCTAGCAAATTTTTTCTATTTTGCGGGTCTGCCAGACAACGGCGTCAGCTGCAGAGGGTTGAATTCAGCACCGAAAAGTATGCATTTAAATATTCTGAATGTTTTCGATACTGAGAAATCTATTCATTCTTGTAGGTTTGGCCATTTAATCCCATTTTGAGGAAGGGTTTTGAAAGATGTGCGGATATCTTTAAAACCTCAATAAAGCTCCGTTTATAAAGGCATAAATTGGTCTTTAAATATTCTAATGCATACTTTTAGGCGCTGAATTAAAATATTTTCTGTCGCCCTTGCGATTATATTAACCCTTGAATTGTTGGTGCAAGCATTCGTTGTCCGATCGTAGTCAGGAAACCGAAAAAAAAAACTACAGGAGCACAATTTTTTCCCTAAAATTTATTTTCCCTTTGTTTTTTTTTTTTTTTGATTCCCTTAGACCGATGTCTCGTCGCCCAGAGAGCTTGAAATCATGGCGCATAAAATTGAAAAAGAGCTGGGCCCAGTCGAAATACTCGTGAATAATGCTTCCCTAATGCCAATGGCAGCCACACCAGAGCTTAAAAGTGACGAAATCGAACGTATCATTTCAGTTAACCTGGGATCATATATCATGGTATGTGACCGCAAAAAATAAAAATCAAAATTCCGAAAGCCCCAACTGACATGTTGCACTAATTTCCACAGACAACAAAAGAGTTTCTGCCAAAAATGGTCGGAAGGAAATCTGGACACGTTGTTGCCGTTGCTGCTTTAGCGGGTAATACAACCTTTTTTTTTTTATTGCTTTATATTATTTATATTCAATTTAATGCTGTGGCTTTCTGTTTGAAAATCAATTTTTACAATCAGGTCTGGTCCCGCTGCCCGGAGCTGGAATATACACGGCAACCAAATATGGTATCTTGGGCTTCATGGAGTCATTGCGCGCCGAATTACGTCTCTCCGAATGTGATTTTGTACGCACAACTGTAGCCAATGTGTATATGGTTAAGACCAGCGGTGAATTGCAGTTATTGCACGATGCTGGGTAAGTGCAAGCAAAAAAAGGAGCAAAGAAAACACACAAAAAATAAAAATAAAACAAAAACGAGAAAAAACACAGAAAATTAAGAAAAAGTGCTGCGTGCTGCAGATTTTAATTAAAACAATTAACTTTTTGTTGTTGTTAACGTTTCTGCATACGTAAATGTAGTTGTAGGTATAATCAGATGTCTACCATGAACGAAAATATTAATATGCCAGCAATAATCTTTTCATTCGAGCAAGTGTTTTGATTGTTCAAAAAGTTCTAGACTTTCATGTAATTTGAATGCTTACAAATGGATTTTTGTGAATTTTATAATTGGTTTTGTGAAGAGTACATCAGATGGAGGAAGATAATAGAAAATTAGTCAAACTTACTCTAAATTAAGGAGAGAAAAGGCCTTCGGGGAACTTTTAGGGAACCAAGTTTTGGATTTGAGAAGATTTCAAAACTAAATGTAAGGGAATTTCGGCCTTATTATGAGACACTCATGGTATTAATCCGCTTAAGAAACTTAGGCAACAATGCTGAATTGTATGGAAACAGCGTTTTGTGACAGATTTACGTGGGTTAGTTAAGTTCGATGAAACATGGCAGTCAAGAAGGCTAATCAGCAGGCCAAAATTCACCCAAAAATTATTATGGTTTCAGTTATGGAAACTTAAATATATAAAAATTTTTTTTAGTAATTATTAAACCAAAAAACGATTTAATGCTCTGGTTACATGAACATAAGGGAACTACTATTTAGATCATTTTTTTAATGATTTTTTTTTCTCGGTGGAAGGACATTCAATGAGTGCGAAGGCGTTATCTCATGCCTTTTAAAACCGAAATTATACAATTTTTTTTTGCGTTTGTGAATCAATAAATAAAAGGGCAACTGAAAATATCGAAATTCAGCACCTAAAGGTATGCATTCGAATATTTAAAATCCAATTAATATCATTTTATGCCTTTATAAACGGAGCTTAATTGAGACTTTAAAGATGGCCGCATATCTTTCAAAACCCTTCCTCAAAGTGGGATTAAATCGACAAATCTACAAGACTGAATAAATTTCTCACTATCGGAAGTAATCGAAATATTTAGATGCATACTTTTGGGCGCTGAATTAAAAAGTGTAGCCCTATAAACAATGCCCAGAAAAGCAATTCGATGGACAGTTTGACTCAAAAATATTGTCTCACATTGAAAATGTTCATCTCAAAATTGGACCCTTTTTATCCTCATAATGTTTCATCCTCCTCCAAAGAAAAATATAACCGATTTCACTACTCTATTCCCCGCTAAAATGAAAGCTCATAAAAATGCCACATAATTGATTTGTTCGTAATTATACGCTTGATTTCGCCTTTCAATATGACAAAATCTCAACATGACATCCATGATGCGCTGTGACACTGACTCTTTCTCATAATATAAATTTAAAAAAAAATTAAAATTCAAAAAAGTATAAAAATACATATTAAAATATAATTTCTCTTTTATTCGCGACCACAAACACCCACACAGTATCTCGAAGAGTTACCCCGGCCTGCCCATACCGTATGTAGCTGAGAAGATCGTAAAAGGCATCATGCTGGACGAGCGGATGGTTTACGTGCCGAAAATATTTGCACTCAGCGTTTGGCTGCGCAGGTGAGTCCAAACCATCGAGAGTATTCCGTTTTTGTATGTTTAATTGAAAATAAAAAAAAAAATTTTTTTTTTGCATTATTTTATTGTCGGACAATATTCGGAATTATTTAATTTTCGCTGAATGCGCTGAATTTTCAGTTTTTGATTAAATTTTCGTTCTTCTTCTTGTGCGGCTTTATTTGTTTTTTATATATTTTTTTTATTCAGATTATTGCCAACAAAGTGGCAGGACTTCATGCTGTTGAAATTCTATGATTTCGACCGACGTAGTGCACATTTATTCCGTTGGAAATGAAAACCGAATAAAGTCAAATCGAATGGAATGGATCGAAGGGGACATCCAGGAAGGATATTTGTGTGTTAATTTAATTTTACTGCCGTGATTGATTATTTTACACACCCAATTTTAAATTTTATTTTATTTAAATTTATTTTATTTTATTTTATTTCATTTACCCAAAGGTACATAAAAAGAATTCCTTCGAAGTGTCATCTCTGTGGTCATTCGCTTTGTCGAAAGTCATGCTGCGTCCATTTGCGGTCGAACGAATTTTAGTCAAAGAAGATATTTAAAGCAAAATTTTACAATAGGGCAAATTCCATGAATACGGTCCCACCCGTGACACTCACTTTTTAGATTTTACCTCATAACTAGAGCACACAGAAAACATTTAAACTTAGCACCTAAAAGTATGCATATGAATATTCCCAATATATCCCTTAGTCACTTTGTTCATTATTGTAAGTTCGCCCATTCCATTTCATCTTGAGGATGGGGCTTGAACGATGTGCGGATATCTTTAAAGTCTTAATTTATCGTCATTTATGAAGGCTTAAAATAATATTAATTGTGGCTGAAATAATGAAATGTATACTTTTAGGTGCTGAATTTAAATATTTTCTGTTGCCCTACTCATAACTAGAGCGTGTATTTTTAAGCATTTATAAATTTGAAGCATACTTTGTGGGGGAAAATTTTTTCATTATACCATAATTGAAATAAGAGCGAATTTGAACTTCAAGGGATTTCCTAGCTTTTGTAAAAGTCTTAGAATAGGCTTAATAAATCGATTTGAATCTTAACTATTATGTATAATTGAAACAAATTTTTGCCCCAAAAGTACGCTTCAATTTTATAAATGCTTAAAAATACACGCTCTACTCATAACAATGAAAAAAGTGATGGATTCTAAGGGATATAAAATTTTGAAAACGTTTAATAATAGTTAAGCACTGAAACTACGCAATTTGAGTGCTTAGGGTGTTATGGGTGGGACCGGTACTCGTGGAATTACTCAATAATTAATAGATAAAAGAAAAACTCTCGAAAAAGTAACTCCTTCAAAATGGAGTTCGGTACTTTTAAGCTCCCTACCGAAGTCAATTTTTATTATCGATGACGAAAAAACTGTTTTTTTTTTGAAATCTTATGTTTTCTAGTCTCTCAGGTCTAACTATAATTTTGAAGAAAAATTAAAACTATCTTCAAAAGTGACACAACTCAAAATTTTGGTTTTCTTAAAATTTTCTATTTCTATTTTCTTTTAAAACTCTATAAAATAAAGTGAGTCAAATTTTAACAAATAAATTTTTTTGAGTTGTGTCTGTTTTGAAGAGGTTTTTTGGCATATTGCAATAACGAATCTTATCTAATTTTATGGGGCTCAAAGCTTTTGCAAAAATATAAGCATGAAAAAATAATTAAAATAAGCTAGGAGTAAGGTCAAAGACAACTGTAAAATACAGTGAAGGCTCTCAACTGCGGACACCCTCATATGCGATGACTTTTAATGCACCTTTAATGCTTTGCTTACTGCTTTTCATACAAACTTAATCGTCATATGCGGGAAAAGAGATCGGCACCGTTAGTGTTTGAATATGAAAGGCAGTAAGTAAGTTTAAGAACACCCCTCTATATCCGGGCGCTTTCCTAATCGTGCCCTACACAAACGCCGTTTGTGATGAGAGGTTTCACTGTAAATTGAATAAGATAAAAGATTTCATAACACCTTCAAACAGCTACCAAGAAGAAAACGGGTTTTCTCTGGCCCATTTCATACACTGTTGCTAGTTTATTATTATTTTTTTTTAATAAGATATATCCCCTGATGCCTCAGAATAAGGCCAAAATTGACTTAAATTCAATTTTAAAATATTCTAAGAATAAAAACTTGACCCAAGAAAATTTCTCCAAAGACTTTTCCATCTTAAGTCACTACTCGAGACAGGTCATTTCTCTTGATTTATAGGAGATTTCCACAAACTGGCAACAGTGATTTCATATTAAGCTTCTTAAGATAATGTTTTTTTCTGATAATTGCTAAAGTCTCAGTTTACACTTGTTAACATTTCGATGGAGAACATGAATAAAGCAAAACAATTATTAAGAAATAGCTGAAGTCTTAGACCGATGTGATTGTCTCCAATAATAATGAATTTGATATTTAAGTCTTTCAAATGTTTCCTACTGTAAATTGAGACTAACACTTAAATTCAACCAGCTTTCTCTAGTCACTTAAAGATACCTTTTAGTAGCACCCCTGTAGGAAATTCGAATAGTTGAACTATAGCGTTTTACTAGTTGCAAACCCACCAGTCTTTGTTATTTTTTATATCCTTTCCAAACGCATTTTTTCCTACTGCTGCTGTTAGTGGAACTTCTAATTCCTCCTCACATTAACCAACAAGTAGTTGTTCTAAGCACATCCTCGATTTCTCACGCAAGCTTACATTTCCCGATTCCCTTTAAAAATAATTCTCTTCTTCTTTGAGTCCGCAATTTCTCTCTAACTGAATGAAATAGTCGTGCTAGCATGTCAAAGCTCTATACGAAACTCTACCCTTTTATTTGCACTAGTGAAAGTTCTAGTTGCCTTTAACCAATTGACCCCGTGTCTGCTGAAGGCATAAAAGTGAGACAAAATTCTTCAGCAGTTTCTAGTTACAAAAAGACTCAACTCAAAAAACTGTTTTAGTGACTACAGACTCCTGTGGGAAATTCCCTGTGGAATTTGTATTTCAGTTATTTTTTTTTTTTAGAAATGTGTTACGTTATAATAGCCCTTAACCCTCTAATTCCTGGCTCCGTCTCTAGAGGGTCCTTTTTCGAATAAATTTCCAAAAAACTAATAAGTAATAATAATTTCGGATTTGTGTTTTTCTACCAAAAATTAGTCATATCTGAACTTTTCATTGAAAAAAAAAAAATTGTGGCATTAGAGGGTTAATTTCACTCCGAATGATTATTCAGAAATCAATGCTATACTTGCTAAATGTTTGGCATTGAGTTAGTACTAACACTAAGAAATAATTGCCCTCCCCCTCTATGCTAAGTTAAAAGAAAAACATTTTTATATTTTTATTTATTTTATTTTATTTTTATTTTATTGAATTAAGAAAATTTCAGATTCAAAGTTAGATTTTTTTTAACAATTTAACTGAATTCAACAATGTAAATTTAATAAAAAGCCATAAAAGATCAAATGATAATGAAAAGCCATATTCGATAAAAGAGAATTTATATAATCGATTGTGGCTATCGTAAGTGAAAGATTCATTGGGCAATCGAAAGAGGCACTTGAACTCAAGAGGAATTCTTACAGAAGAAGCTCTTAGGAAATTTTACATTTTATTTTTATACATAAGATAACATAATTTTGATTAAGATTTTTTGTTACTCACAAATTTTGAGGGTTTTCATTTTTGTTGTTGTATTATTATTTCGAATATTATGGTAAGGAAAATGCAACATTTGTTGAGCAATGTGCCTTATCGTTTCGAAAAATAAATACCATTCATAATCAAGTTCCATTACATTTTATATGATTACCTCAGCGATTTTACCATAAGAAATCAATTGAGCTCAAAGTGCTTTTAGCCTCGGACCCAAGACGTCGAAGAGCTCCATTTGCTATGTACCTATGCTTCCGCCCACCCCTGCTACCCTACAAATGACGATTTCCCATTAAGCTAAGAGCATCAGAGCTTCTGCAGCAGAATTGCGGTGGAAAAGCATTTTGATTGCGATTGATGAACGCAAGTGTGACGCTCATAGTGCCATGTAAATTTAAATGGACACTGTAAGATCATCTGGAAGCCATTCGCACAGAAATAGTAGTAATCACAATTCCTTGGATGCGGCATATAATCGTAGATACCTTTCGAGCACTGCACACGTATGGGACGATCCAGCTACACGCATATGTGTGTGTATATATGTTTGTATGCATGTATGCGAGGGAGAGAAATGAAACAAAGTTGAGAATTTCACTTTGGACGGCGGAAAGAAAGCCTCCATAAAATCCACTTACCGCGCAATGAACTTTCTCCTGAGGCTCACATTTACCATTTTGCACATTGAAGTACATATTGCGACCGCAGTTCATTGGTATGGCGATGCCATTATAGCAGGTGTAGAAGGCGGCACAGGACGCCGAATTGGGAAACTGAATTACATTGTTTCCATCATCGGTTGGAGGGCAATGTGGTCTTTCTAAATTTCCACTTGGAAGAGAAGAAGGCGTAGACGCTGACGATGGCAACTCGAGCGGCGGATTAAAAACACTTGGAAATCCGCTTATGCCTGGTGGTCGATTAGGTGACAGTGCTGTCAAAGCAATTGATGGTTTAGCATTATTGGTATCAATAATCGGCTTGTTTACTTGATATTGATTCGAATTGATGATGGCAACACCAGCGTTTATTCCGTTATCGTTGTTCGTGTTGTTGTTGCTGTTACTATCGATTGCAATGGTGTTTCCGTTGTCCTTTTGCCCAACGTTTCCGTTGCTACTGAGAGCATTGCACACCGCAATCTTCGGGTCATCGCAATTGCCTTTTATTTCATCAAAAATATTACCATCGAAACATTCGCCTTCGAAGGAGTTCTCACCATCGCAGTAAATGTATTTTGAGCAGCTCTCTTTGCTAGCAACGTAGGTATTCAATTTAACATTGTTATTGCATTCGGGATAGTTCTTGGCCAGGACGATGAAACGAACAAGCCATGCACTTAAAATGAACAACAACATTTTTTGGGATGATTTCGAAGGTTTTTCGAAGCTTTCGAATTGCGCTCTTTTTCGGCCGATTGAGTCGATTGTCTATTAGAAGGCGAAATGATTTTTGTCTTTTTTACATTTCATGTTTTTTCAAGTATAACGTTATCTGCTAAATTGTAGGTACGCATGTAAAACATTTACGTTTTTTTATATCATGTATTTTTTGTTTAGATAAAATTAGGAATTTTTTGATTTGTTTTGTTTTGATAGGGCCTCGAAATGGCGCCGATGGGAATACAACAACAATTCGAACTTGACATACATGAATTCTGGAAATTCTGGAACTTGGTTTAGTTTTTAATTAGAATTTCAAAAATTTTATAGCTTTATTGAAATGTGTGAAGATCTTATTTGAAGAGGAGAACAATAACTAATGGAACTAATTGTTTGAGTCGTCACGACCCTTAATCCATTCAATCGGATTAATCATGGGCACTCGGGTTGAAAGAAGTATGAATATTGGTCTCTGTTTAAGGCAGTTCTTTTTGGGTCTATGGGACAGAACTTGCAGTCTTTAATGAGAATACTGGAATGATTGAGGATCTTATAACGAAAGCATTATAGTCAATCCAAATGACCTTAAATGGTACACAATCGGCATAATTTTCACTGCGGCCAGACAAACGTACGGGTTCATAATGACGAAGTTGCTAAGATGGCACGAATGTTGGGAACATGAGTCCAGGGATTAACTCATATGTATAGAAACATCACATTTTTCTATTAAACGACGACTTGAAAAAGTTCTCATCAGGCGTAGGCGATTCTGTAAGTAGAAATTGTTTTTTAACCGGCTCAATTTGATCAGGATACGCGTATTCAAGCTATCCTTACCTAAAAAACAGAGCCCAATATTCTTGATATCTTTCCAAATTTTTTTCCCTGCGTCGGATCTTTTTGCCTCACGTTAGTTGATACTGCTGAAGTTTTTTTTATTGATATTTTCCAAACAGCTCGTTTTGGTATTTCTTTTGGCTTTGGTCTTCGCATCAATTATATTCAGTGGCGTAGTGAGACATTTCGGCGCCCGACGCTCGATGGGGGCACAATGCAGGAAATGTCGCCTCCTCCAACCTCAATAAAAATATCTTCATAAAAATTGAAATATGATTAGGAGCCCCTTCGATCCCCCTCGCTACGCTACTGATTATATTGAATGCTTTTTTTTTACTATCTCGACTTCGATGACCCAAAATTGAAGTCCAAATTCAAAAACTATCAAAAATAAAACTTGTTTCTCTGGGATCCTTCCGATTCTCGAAGAATGTGACCCCAATTAGAGTAAGACTGTTTGAGAGTTCAATTTCCATAGCTCAGGAATTTTTTTAACGTTTATTCCTGTATATGTTCAAAACAGGCAAACATATGGAAGCAATTCCAATCGAATGCGGATTTGATTGGAAATGATTCCATACGATTGGATGTGTTCAATATTTTTTGGGAATAAAAGTGAAAAAATTCCTAAACGATTAAAATTCAGGCCTGATAAATTGCCTGAAATTGAAAACTTTTATATATTTAATTTGAAAAAAAGACGGCCTCTGTGTTGGCTGCGATGGCAATTTACGAAGTGAGAGACCCTTGGGTTCGACTCCCAGCCCATGCTGTTTAGTGTTTCTGTTTTGCTGTGCTTCCACAAGGAACCAATGAGGCCTAAGTGTGCCAACCTTCATATGTTGGCAGCCACATTAACCTAGAAAGACGCTTTAAAGACCCTCCCATTAAGCTACCATAACAACCTTTCCCCAAAAAATGATTTCCCTCAATTTAAGAAGAGAGTAAATGAAAATAAATATGATAATTTTCTTCTTTTCCCCCAATTTAAATGATCACGTGGAAAAGTGTCGGTTATATTCTTTTTTAATTATTCAACGATAAATTCAACCGGCAATGAGCTCCGAATTTTAATGCTGGCAGGAGCGAAAAAAAAAAGAAAACGAAAAGACAAAAAAGGAAAATGTCAATTTTATTTAATGAAAATAATGCAGCAAGACCATAATTTTTACCACAGTAAAAGTTGCGATATGCTGCGAAATTAATTTTCATTAACTTTCGCATAATTTCAGTTAAAACTTGACTTTTTAACGAGCCAGCGAACGCGCGCAATCACTCGCATGCGGCTTAACTCAAAGATGCGAGCCTGTCACTCGAATGCGATGCAGCGAACTCCTTGCTCTGCCACACAATCCTTACCGGGCGGACTTTGTACATCATTCGCATGCATATTAAACGAATGCGATCGTGTGGTGAAATACCTTCGGGTGAACGTTATTTCGATTATTTAATGTAAATTTAAAAAGCTTAACACATTTTCGTCTCCCTCCGCCATTTTCGAGTGTGATTTTTTTTTGTTTTTTTGTTAAAACAATGGCACGTCACGCAATGTGCTGCGATTGCGTTCTTTGCCATTTTCTCTGAGGTTATTGCGGCGGAACGAACAGCGGAATGTATGCACATTTTGCCGCCTGCGACAGAAAATGCACAATTATGAATTCACAACTCATAATTAGATGGCCCCGAGTTTCGGGGGCGATGAAAATGAGCTTTTTATGAGTTGAAATTTTCACTTTTCGCACATTTCGTTTTAGTAGGTGGGAGAAAGTACCTATATTTTTCAAATTCAAATGGTGACACTATTTTTTAATGGAATTTAAATGAAATTTATTCCCAAATGCACATTAAGGAATATCGAAATGGCAATTTTCGTTGTTGTCATTTCATGTTTACAGAAAGGGATTTTAAAATGTTTGTAAATTCTTCAAAAAAAAAAATTCACCATTGTAATATCCTTGAAATATCATTCTTGGTGAGCCTTTTTTCTTAAATTTAATATCTCGAAAACTAATTAAGATAGAAAGATGCAACAAATGGTGACTAATTGCTAATAAAACAAGGAACCTTTAAATTTTTTTCTTTATTATATTATAAAAATTTGTATGCAGATCAGAATGGCAAACTGATATATTAGGACGTGAGAAAATGTTTACTTTTTCTGGAAATACCCATATACCATCGAAAGTCTCTCTTTATCTCTCTCCCCCTCACCCTCTCACCCACTCTCTCTTTCTCACGCTCTTTCTCTTTCTCTATTTCTCTCTATTTCTCTCTATTTCTCTCTATTTCTCTCTATTTCTCTCTATTTCTCTCTATTTCTCTCTATTTCTCTCTATTTCTCTCTATTTCTCTCTCCCCTCTCTCTTCTCTCTCTCTTTCCTCTCTCTCTTTCCGTCTCTCTCTTTCCGTCTCTCTCTTTCCGTCTCTCTCTTTTCGTCTCTCTCTTTCCGTCTCTCTCTTTCCGTCTCTCTCTTTCCGTCTCTCTCTTTCCGTCTCTCTCTTTCCGTCTCTCTCTTTCCATCTCTCTCTTTCTATCTCTCTCTTTCCTCTTCTCTTCTTCCCTCTCTCTCTTTCCTCTCTATTTTTCTCTATTACTCTCTTTCCTCTTCTCTCTCTTCTTTCTCTCTCTCTCTTTCTTCTCCCTCTCTCTTCTCATCTCCCCTCTCTCTTTCACTCTCCCATTCTCACTCTCCCATTCTCACTCTCCCATTCTCACTCTCCCATTCTCACTCTCCCTCTCTCACTCTCACTCTCCTCTCTCTCCTCTCTCCCTCTCCTCTCTCCCTCTCCCTCTCCCTCTCCTCTCTCTCCCTCTCCTCTCCCTCTCTCTCTCTCCTCTCACCTCTCTCCTCTCCCTCTCCTCCTCTCTCTCTCTCTCTCCTCTCTCTCTCCCTCTCTCTCTCCCTCTCTCTCTCCCTCTCTCTCTCCCTCTCTCTCTCCTCTCCTCTCCCCTCTCTCTCTCCCTCTCTCTCCCTCTCTCTCTCCCTCTCTCTCTCCCTCTCTCTCTCCTCTCTCATCTCCTCTCTCTCTCCCTCTCCTCCCTCTTCCTCCCTCTCCTCCCTTCTACTTACTCTCTCTCAATTCTAACTTTTCCCAAGTCTCGGCAATAATCCTTCTAAATGTTATAAGGAGAAAAAAGTCACCAAAAATCTAGCGAATAAATCTTCTCAAGTCTTAGATGTAGATGCTTTGATATTATTTCCTTAATGTGCATCGAATATTAAAGGGTCACCAAAATTTATGCTTGAATAAAAAAAAACTTTATTCTTTAGACCTTAACTTTATTCCCAATTTCCAATAGTGCATTTTAATGTTGAAATGGGAAAAAATCTCTTAAATTTTGTATAATTAACCTTTCAATAATGTGCATTATTTTTGTTTCATTAACCAAAACAAATTCACATCAGGCACAGTGCACAGCTTAAAATGTCTATTTTTATGGCATGAAATTAACAAATAAATTCCTTAATTATTATGAATTACTTTCACAGCCCGAAATGAGTTCGAGTTAAAGCGAAACATAAATTGAAACATGCAAACCAACGTCAAACCGTAAATGATTGATCTGAGTGAACTGTTTAACCCTTTGTCGACAGCTCAGCTTTTTGAAAAAATTCAATTGGGACACTTGTTTCTTATGTTCTCCTAGTAACCTTTGAACAGCCTTCTCGCGAAAGTTAGAATACCAGCGCAAACTGATGAATAAGCCTCAGTCTTTGTACTCGCATCACCCAGGTGTTCACTCCATTTGGGGTTCACACTATCCAGACTGAACTGTAATTTTATTATGATTCTCAATATACATAGATCCGATTCTCAAGATACGTCCGATTCTCAAGAAAGGTCCGATTGGTAGCGCTTAGGATTTTTTTGGCGCCTGCTCAAACTTTCAACTTCTTCTAAGAATACCTCTAAAACCTATTACTAGCAGGGCCGTGGAAAAAAATTAGGGACCTGAGAAAAGTTTTGACGAGAAAAAAAGGCCATCACGCGTTTGCGAAGGCTCAACTTGGGGAAACCAGAAGTCACCCTGCTATTCCTCGGGGTAGCTTTCATCCTTCATAATCAATTTTTTCCTACACTCTGAATGATCATCCATATCAAAGAGTTCGAACTATTTCTTCAAAAGAGTAAGAAAAACATTTTTTTTTTATTTAATTAACTCAGTCACTGAAGGGTTAAAGTTTTTCAAACGAAATTCCATTTTGCTGCATCAATTATTTTCGATTTTTATTCGGCGTCAGAAAAAAAGAAGATAATTTTCAAATAAAAAGTGTATTTAGTCGTATTTAACACGTGATGAACTCAAATTGAAATCCATTAAAAACTCTTTCGGCTTTTAACGGAAGTGTAATTATGTTTGTTATTATTTCATTAATTGCTTTTTAAGAACATATGCGAAATTCAACAAAAGCGAATAAAAAAGTCACTCAAACATTAATATATTAATTAATACAATTTGGCTTATCGCAATCGAAAAGTTTTGTATTGCTTTTTCTTTAATTTTTTTTCCTTATTTTATTTGTCGTACAAACGAAATGAAAATGAAAATTGCCTTTTGGAAATTTATCATTCTTTCAATAATTGATTGAAAAAGTTAAATGCAACTGGCAAGAACATCAAAAAGCTGTGAAAGCTCGAAAATAATTTAATGAATGGAAAATGCAACAAATTTGATAAGTTTTTCGATGTCTGACTTGAAACGACGTGAAACGACTTGAAACGTTATGCATTGAGGTATGTTAAATCGTCTACTTTATGCCGCATTAAACGTAAAAATATCTAGGAGTATCCATAAGGAATGCTCTGGATATAATAAGCCATGGAACGTTAGGCAGACCCCATATGGCGCGTTAACTCGTAAACATTTCCTTATGAGCCTCAGCTATCAATTCAAATTCCTATTGAAAGCAAGTGCGGATGGATAAAGAGCACAAGCGCATTTCATACATACCCTCTAGGACGTTTGGGATTAATTTTCTAAAAGCCACCAGTGCATTACTAGAAACTTAAGAGCTAGTGCAAATGGCGGTAAAGTTGCGTATGAACCAAATATGTACCTACTTATATAAAAAAAAAAACAATCATCCAGTTGCAATTCTCGGGCCCAAATACCCCAACGGGAAAAGGTAAGCAAAGTTAGTTCAACATAACTACCCATTACGTTAGCAATTGATTTTTGTGCAGCGATGTCCTAGGAAAATCATGCATTACCATTGTAATTGAAACTGTAAGCACAAGCCTGTTAATGCATATTTCCACTTCTTTGAATTTATAAATGAATCATTAGGACCAGCCTGGGAAAGAGAAGTACCTAGTTTCAAATTATATCCCAATTACCCAATTTGTTCCTACAGTACCTACTAGAAAAGTAGTAGTTCTGTACTACGACTGATGATTTTCCTTCGTCACTCAATGTTAATTTTTGACAAAGGCGTGCATTGGCAGGGGTATAAAGAAGCACTAGTGTCGGGGAATTTGGAACTAGTAAAACGCTACAGTTAGACTGTTCGCATTTCCTGAAGGGTATCCATATACATATGCATGTGTGTGTGTGTGTGTGTGTTCTACGGACATGAACGATCGTTCGTTTCGATTCGGTAAATTGAATTCACTACAACGGTGATCCCAAAAGACTTTGCTACTACGAATAGACATTAAAAAAATGTATTAAAAGGAGGGCAAAAAGTGGGAAAAAGGATTGAAGGGAAAGAAAAATCTAATTACGGTTTAAACATTTGGAGCGCTCAAAAAGACCCCCACCCGTTGTTATGCTGCACCTGATCAAGAGCGCTGTTGGAGCACTCATTCTATGCTTGGAGTTATTATTTCTTTCCCCCTTTTAACATGCGCGCATGCGCACTTGTCTGCGTTCAATTTATTCGTCTAAAAATAGAGCACTCGAGAGTTTGAAATGGTTTTTTTGTTTTTTTTTTTCATTGCTTTCGAGACTTTGTTTGAGGTCTATGACATTTCACATATAAAGATCAGGGCTTAGACTAATTATGTTTTTTTTTATGGGAGATGATAAAGAACTGATATTGTGTTTTATTTTATTATTTTATGTCCTTTAAACATATGGAATTGAAGAATTTTGATGTATTTTTAGCTCCGTAAATAATAATTTTCTTGCTATCTTCGAATTCTGGTAAACGATGTGGATTCGGAGTTTGATCAAGAGGATAAAATGGTTTTTTAAGATCGAGGCCTGTGCTTGAGGAAACTTATGAAACTCATTGGAGAACAGTTCCATTTCCAATATAGGACTCAAAACCGTACTTGCTGTATTAATTATTATATTAAAATACCTATTTTGATGGTTTCAAAAGTCCTTCAAATATTGGTCTGTTTTTGCTGAGCTGTCCTGTAGAAGCCTTAGACTTCGAAATAACTAGAAATTAAATTTGATATGTCTATGTCTATGTCTATGTCTATGTCTATGTCTATGGCTATGGCTATGGCTATGGCTATGGCTATGGCTATGGCTATGGCTATGGCTATGGCTATGGCTATGGCTATGGCTATGGCTATGGCTATGGCTATGGCTATGGCTATGGCTATGTCTATGTCTATGTCTATGTCTATGTCTATGTCTATGTCTATGTCTATGTCTATGTCTATGTCTATGTCTATGTCTATGTCTATGTCTATGTCTATGTCTATGTCTATTATTTATTCTATGTCTATGTCTATGTCTATGTCTATGTCTATGTCAATGTCTATGTCTTTTTATGTCTTTTTTTTTTTTTTTTTTTTTTTTTAAAGAGGTGTAAAGCAGTTGAAAGCCTTGTAGTGTGGGGCCTCCACCCACCAAAGTCACCCCTATGTCCGACGGGTACCCTTTCGGGACACCGATTTGGTATTAGTCGAAAGGCCGTCGTGAGCCCGAAGCTCAAACATCGTTCGTTTATGTCGTCATTTTAGTCATCCGTTCGACTGGTTTCTGGCTGTTGAAGTCTCTTTCGTTCCGCTTCAGCTCTTTTAATTTTTCCATCACTTTCGCAGCAAATTCTTTGACTGCTCTCCATTTCGTTTCCGTGGAACACATTTCGCCCACAATGTTACTGACAGTTGGCATGCAGCCGATTGCATCTTGTAGGGTAAGCCGCTCATTTGCAAACCTTTCACAATAGAAAGTTATGTGCTCTGCGCTTTCTGTCTCTTTTGGGCAGTTTGGGCAAAAAGGGCTCATGGCCAGTTTAAAGCGGTGCAGGTACGCCAAGAAGCATCCGTGCCCACTTATTAGTTGTGTCAGGTTAAAGTCAACCTCTCCATGTGTTCGTAAGAACCACTTTTTTATGTCTGGGATTAGGGCATATGTCCACTTCCCATTTTGCGTGTCGTCCCATTTGTCTTGCCATTCTTTTATCGTCTGCGCTCGTTCCGTTGCTTTCTGCGTTGCTGTCGGTCTACCACCTTCATTTGTGTACAGTCGTTCTAATTCTTTGGCTCGTAAGTCGATTGGTATTTTCCTTGCAATGACATCGATTGCGTCTGCAGATACCGTGCTGTATGCGCAGGCAACTCGGAGTGCGCTTCTTCTCTGTACTTGTTTTACGCACCTTATATTATTCGGCTTTGCGTTTGCCCATATTGGCGCTCCATAGAGAGATATGGAATCTACTACCATTGAGAATAGTTTCCTCCTTCCTTCTTTGGTCCTCCAGTGTTAGGGAGTAGTCTCGCTAGCGCGACATTAATCCGTTCCGCCTTTTTGCTTGCTGCATTAGGTGCTGCTTGAAGCTCAGTCTAGCGTCGATACGCATTCCCAAGTACGTTATGTCCTCTTTTGACAGAACCTCAAATCCTCCGATATTAAGCTTCAGTTTTTTTCTTTTTTCTGTGTTGGCTGACCAGAACTGCCTCTGTTTTCTGGGCTGCTAGTTCGAGGCCTGCTTTAGATAGCCATTGTTGAACTCTAGCTGCTGCGTCGTTGCACTTTGCTTCTAGTATGTCGAGTTTTTTGTCGACCACCACCAATGCAATGTCATCAGCGTATCCTACGATTGTTGCCTTGTCGGGTAGTTTTATTTTTAGAACGCCATCGTACATTACATTCCAAAGCGTAGGACCTAGCACTGATCCCTGAGGGACACCGCCAGTAATTCGGTACGTCTTAGTTCCTTTCTCGGTGTCATACTTTAAGATTCTTTCGCTGAGATAGCTGCTAATGATACGCTGCAAGTAAACGGGCACTTTGTAGTTTTCAAGGGCCCAGAGAATATTCTCCCACTTTGCCGAGTTGAACGCATTTTTTATATCCAGTGTAATGACTGCACAGTACTTAAACTTTGTATGCCCGCCGCTGCATGCTTCGGAGGCTATCGATACTACTTTTTTAATTGCGTCCAGTGTCGACCTCGCCTTTCGGAAACCGAACTGCCTATCCGATAGGCTGTTACTGTGCTCCAAATGCTCTTGGAGTCGGTCGCAAATCAAACGTTCAAATATTTTCCGTACTGTATCCAGCATGCACAAGGGTCTATAGGACGCCGGTTGATCTGGTTGCTTTCCTGGCTTCAGTAGGAGAACTAAACGTTGCAATTTCCACTTGGAGGGGAAAGTGCCTTCTCGCAAACATGAATTATAAAGCTTCACAAAGACTTGTGGCGTTGTTGATATAGCCACTTTTAAAACAGCGTTTGGGACTCCATCTGGCCCTGGCGCCTTGGTGTCGTCTACTCGCTGCAGTGTTTTTAGAACATCGTTTACAGTTACCAATGGCATGTTTGTTTGTTCCGTTATGGTAAGCTCTGGGCTGTCCTCGCTTCTTGTTTGGGAAGAGTGTCAGCACTATTTTTTCCAGTAAGACTGGGCATGTCGGTTGCGGTCTCTGGCCCTTTTACTTTTTTGATTACGCTCTTATATGCTAGGCCCCATGGGTCCCGTCCACACTGTCTAGTAGCAGCTTGAAGCATCGCACCTTACTTCGATGAATTGCCATCTTCAATTCCCGTTTTCGGTTGCAGAACTCGGCATGCCGCTCTTGATAGTCCTGGCGTCGTCTGGCTCGCTGAGACCTTCTCCTTGCCTTAAGGCACGCTTTACGTAAGTTCGCTATTTCCTCCGTCCACCAATACACAGGTTTTTTTTACCGTACGAGTTGCACTTTGGCATGGATCATCACATGCCTGCTCCATTTGCTTGGCGAGCTGTACTGCCATCCTCTCTGCACTCGCAGATGCAATGTGCGTGTTTTCCCATACCAGTTTAAAAGCTTCTTCATTAAATGCTGTCCTCTTCCATCTTTTTTGGGCACTTTTATGCCACTCTGGTTTCCGGTTATTGTGGCCTACTTCTATTACGATTGCTAGATGGTCGCTGTGAGTGTAAATGTGTTCATTTACTGTCCATTCGGTTCGGCGGGCAATAGATACATCGGTAAAGGTCAGGTCTATCACAGATTTTCCTCTATTACATGCAAACGTGTGTATACCCGGCGTGTTTAAGAGAACAAGATTCATTCCCGCGAACGTTTCTTCCACTATTATCCCACGCGCGTCTGTGTGCTGGCTTCCCCATGTTTCTGACCATGCGTTGAAGTCTCCACCTATTATGATGGGTCGCTTTTCTCTCAGTTCGTTCTCCAGTGTCTTCATCATTTGTGTAAATTCGTCAAGTGTCCACCTCGGTGGGGCATAGCAGCTAACTACGTACACGTCATTCTGTTTCACCCAAACGTAGCCGTTGTTTGTGTCTGATTTTTCTTGTAGGGCCTTTCCATTCAATACCCAAATTGCTACCTGCTTTCCTGCGTCTGTAATCCAATTGTGTGATAATACGGTTTTGTATGGTTCGGACAAAATTGCCATGTCAATTCGGTTTTCTATCACAGTCTGCCACAGTAGCTCCTGCGCTGCATTGCAGTGGTTTGTGTTCAGTTGTAACAGTCTCATGATCTTTTTCTTTGTAACGCTTCTTTGTAGCGTTGGCATTTTCCGCTGCCTGCTGTATGTGCTCCTTCACACAGGGCACATCTCTCTGCATTTTTACATGCAGCTGCCTTGTGTCCATTTCCGCCGCATCGCCAGCATTGCGTAGTGCGATCTGGTCCTTCGCAATTTGCAGCTACATGATCGAAAGCCCAGCACCGGAAACATCTTTTTAATGTTTCAACTTGTGTTACTGCACACCGAATGAAACCTACTTTTATGGATCCCATCAACAGAACCTTCTTGGCATCTTCTGCAGGGAGTGTGAGATATACTGACTCTGTACCTCCGTAACTCTTCCTCTTGCTTTTAACTGCTTCTTTTTCTGGCTTTCTCACCTGAGCTTGTGCTTCTATTGCCGCTAATAGCTCATCGTCTGTGTAAAGATCCTCAATCAGTCCTCTGCATTGTATCGTGATGTTGTGCGTGCTGAGGTTGACCTTGGCGATTGCTCCAATTGCTTTTTCAATAGCAGAGCAACAATCGGATGAACTTATTGTGTTGCTTCTTTTCAGTTCCATCACCAGTCCTCCTTTGCGAGTCGGCCGCAGGGTCTGCACCAGATCACCTATATCCGCCAGTTTCTCGTTTGTTTTAACAGCACGTAATATATCTGCGTACGATACTCCCTCTGTCTTTTTTTCAATGATGATGGCATTTGACCTGGGTTTTATTCTCCTCCCCTTTTCTCTGCTTTTGTGTCTCTTTTTCTTTTTTCGTCTTATCTGTTGCCATTCTTCTTTTTGTTTGTCACCTTTTTCTTGTGGTTCGGTATCTTCTTCCTTTCTCTTCTTGGCTACCGGAAGCTTTGCTGCTTCATGGGCCTTTTTTGGGCTTAAGTTCTTCCTTCTTCTTTTAGCCGTCGTCATCAGTCTTCCATCTCTCTGCTGCACCGATAACGACTCTGCGCTGTTTGGGACTGGGTCCATTGTCTTCGGTGATTCCTCGGTTTGCACAGCTGCCTTCTTTGTATTGCCGGCTTGTCGTGACTGGCTATCTTCGTTTTCAAGTGCGTCTCAAGGAGCGTGTGTGCTAGCTTTAAGCTGTGGCACATTCGTTTAATATCCCCATGTACATTTTTTCGTTGCTCTACATACTCTAGCAGGTTGGTAATTTCTTTTCCCATGAGATTGACAAGATGGTTAAGCACACTTTCTTGTTTCTGGGTTGTCTGCTTGCTGCTGGGTTTTGATGGATGTAGTTGGGGTTTCACCTATTTCCGCTGGCACGATATCGAGTCTTTTGTTGCTTGCTGCTTCAACTGTGGGTTGTACTGGTTTAATTTGTTTCGGTGGAGTTCTCAAAGTTAAAGAACTTCTCCTTAACATCACCCTATCTTGTTCCAGGTGCCCGCCTTTGCCATCATTTCTGCTATCTTCCATATCACTTCTATTGTTTTTGTTGTTTGTTGTTGTTTCCATGCGATTTGGGCTCCAACTCGCAACCGCTATCATCACACGTATATGTAGTTACCGTAAGTCCTATGGGTATCTATGTTTAACAGGGAGGTCCATACGAGGGTTGACACTGTCCTTTATGGGGTACAGTGTTCAGAGCCAGACTTCAAACCGGAGCTAATGGGGAGTAGTTTCAACCCAACCTACAAGGCCAATTTAATGGCAACGTGTTTTGAGCGCTTCGCAAGACATGCCAAGTTTGAACGGAGCGGAAAAGACCGCAGCTCCTTCTGAGCGCCATTTTTGCAAGATTTCACTCCGCATATTCAGGTCTCAGAGACCTACGTTCCTAGCCCTTATTCCTCTTAATCCGAAATCAGTAAACAAAATCATAGTCCATTTCATTGCGTGGGTTGTCACCACCTGTGGAATCTGCCCACAGGTCGCCGCTTAACTCCGTTAGCTTTTCCCAGGATTGTCAAAGCTATCCAGGGTCACCGCGAGGAGGTGTTAAGACGACTTGGATGGAAGAATACAAAAGGATTGCTCTGGCCTCCGCCGAGTTGGAGGCAGTCAGAAGCGTTGCCTTGTTCCACCAACCCCATTGACCCCTCTATGTCTATGTCTATGTCTATGTCTATGTCTATGTCTATGTCTATGTCTTGTCTATGTCTATGTCTATGTCTATGTCATTCTATGTCTATGTCTATGTCTATGTCTATGTCTATGTCTATGTCTATGTCTATGTCTATGTCATGTCTATGTCTATGTCTATGTCTATGTCTATGTCTATGTCTATGCTATGTTATGTCTATGTCTATGTCTATGTCTATGTCTATTCTATGTCTATGTCTATGTCTATGTCTATGTCTATGTCTATGTTATGTCTATGTCTATGTCTAGAGTCTATGTCTATGTCATGTCATGTCTATGTCATGTCTTGTCTATGTCTATGTCTATGTCTATGTCTATGTCAGTCTATGTCTATGTCTATGTCTATGTCTATGTCTATGTCTATTCTATGTCTATGTCTATGTCTAGTCTATGTCTATGTCTATGTCTATGTCTATTCTATGTCTATGTCTAGTCTAGTCTATGTCATGTTTGTCTATGTCTATGTCTATGTCTATGTCTATGTCTATGTCTTGTCTATGTCTATTCTATGTCTATGTCTATGTCTATTCATGTCTATGTCTATTCTATGTCTATGTCTATGTCTATGTCTATGTCTATGTCTATGTCTATGTCTATGCTATGTCTATGTCTATGTCTAGCTATGTCTATGTCTATGTCTATGTCTATGTCATGTCTATGTCATGTCTATGTCATGTCTATGTCTTTTTTTTTTTTTTTTTTTTTTTTTAAAGGTGTAAGCAGTTGAAAGCCTTGTAGTGTGGGGCCTCCACCCACCAAAGTCACCCCTTGTCCGACGGGTACCCTTTCGGGACACCGATTTGGTATTACGTCGAAAGGCCGTCGTGAGCCCGAAGCTCAAACATCGTTCGTTATGTCGTCATTTTAGTCATCCGTTCGACTGGTTTCTTGCTGTTGAAGTCTCTTTCGTTCCGCTTCAGCTCTTCTTAATTTTTCCACACTTTCGCAGCAAATTCTTTGACTGCTCTCCATTTCGTTTCCGTTGAACACATTTCGCTCACAATGTTATTGACGTTGGATGCAGCCGATTGCTCTTGTAGGGTAAGCCTCGTTTGCAAACCTTTCACAATAGAAAGTTACGTGCTCTGCGCTTTCTGTCTCTTTTGGGCAGTTTGGGCAAAAAGGGCTCATGGCCAGTTTAAAGCGGTGCAGGTACGCCAAGAAGCATCCGTGCCCACTTATTAGTTGTGTCAGGTTAAAGTCAACCTCTCCATGTGTTCGTAAGAACCACTTTTTTATGTCTGGGATTAGGGCATATGTCCACTTCCCATTTTGCGTGTCGTCCCATTTGTCTTGCCATTCTTTTATCGTCTGCGCTCGTTCCGTTGCTTTCTGTGTTGCTGTCGGTCTACCACCTTCATTTGTGTACAGTCGTTCTAACTCTTTGGCTCGTAAGTCGATTGGTATTTTCCTTGCAATGACATCGATTGCGTCTGCAGATACCGTGCTGTATGCGCAGGCAACTCGGAGTGCGCTTCTTCTCTGTACTTGTTTTACGCACCTTATATTATTCGGCTTTGCGTTTGCCCATATCGGCGCTCCATAGAGAGATATGGAATCTACTACCATTGAGAATAGTTTCCTCCTTCCTTCTTTTGGTCCTCCAGTGTTAGGGAGTAGTCTCGCTAGCGCGACATTAATCCGTTCCGCCTTTTTGCTTGCTGCTAATAGGTGCTGCTTGAAGCTCAGTCTAGCGTCGATACGCATTCCCAAGTACGTTATGTCCTCTTTTGACAGAACCTCAAATCCTCCGATATTAAGCTTCAGTTTTTTTCTTTTTCTGTGTTGGCTGACCAGAACTGCCTCTGTTTTCTGAGCTGCTAGTTCGAGACCTGCTTTAGATAGCCATTGTTGAACTCTAGCTGCTGCGTCGTTGCACTTTGCTTCTAGTATGTCAAGTTTTTTGTCGACCACCACCAATGCTATGTCGTCAGCGTATCCTACGATTGTTGCCTTGTCGGGTAGTTTTATTTTTAGAACGCCATCGTACATTACATTCCAAAGCGTAGGACCTAGCACTGATCCCTGAGGGACACCGCCAGTAATTCGGTACGTCTTAGTTCCTTTCTCGGTGTCATACTTTAAGATTCTTTCGCTGAGATAGCTGCTAATGATACGCTGCAAGTAAACGGGCACTTTGTAGTTTTCAAGGGCCCAAAGAATATTCTCCCACTTTGCCGAGTTGAACGCATTTTTTATATCCAGTGTAATGACTGCACAGTACTTAAATTTTGTATGCCCGCCGCTGCATGCTTCGGAGGCTATCGATACTACTTTTTTAATTGCGTCCAGTGTCGACCTCGCCTTTCGGAAACCGAACTGCCTATCCGATAGGCTGTTACTGTGCTCCAAATGCTCTTGGAGTCGGTCGCAAATCAAACGTTCAAATATTTTCCCTACTGTATCCAGCATGCACAAGGGTCTATAGGACGCCGGTTGATCTGGTTGCTTTCCTGGCTTCAGTAGGAGAACTAAACGTTGCAATTTCCACTTGGAGGGGAAAGTGCCTTCTCGCAAACATGAATTATAAAGCTTCACAAAGACTTGTGGCGTTGTTGATATAGCCACTTTTAAAACAGCGTTTGGGACTCCATCTGGCCCTGGCGCCTTGGTGTCGTCTACTCGCTGCAGTGTTTTTAGAACATCGTTTACAGTTACCAATGGAATGTTTGTTTGTTCCGTTATGGTATAGCTCTGGGCTGTCCTCGCTTCTTGTTGTGGGAAGAGTGTCAGCACTATTTTTTCCAGTAAGACTGGGCATGTCGGTTGCGGTGCTCTAGGCCCTTTTACTTTTTTGATTACGCTCTTATATGCTAGGCCCCATGGGTCGCCGTCCACACTGTCTAGTAGCAGCTTGAAGCATCGCACCTTACTTCGATGAATTGCCATCTTCAATTCCCGTTTTCGGTTGCAGAACTCGGCATGCCGCTCTTGATAGTCCTGGCGTCGTCTGGCTCGCTGAGACCTTCTCCTTGCCTTAAGGCACGCTTTACGTAAGTTCGCTATTTCCTCCGTCCACCAATACACAGGTTTTTTTCTACCGTACGAGTTGCACTTTGGCATGGATGCATCACATGCCTGCTCCATTTGCTTGGCGAGCTGTACTGCCATCCTCTCTGCACTCGCAGATGCAATGTGCGTGTTTTCCCATACCAGTTTAAAAGCTTCTTCATTAAATGCTGTCCTCTTCCATCTTTTTTGGGCACTTTTATGCCACTCCTGGTTTCCGGTTATTGTGGCCTACTTCTATTACGATTGCTAGATGGTCGCTGTGAGTGTAAATGTGTTCATTTACTGTCCATTCGGTTCGGCGGGCAATAGATACATCGGTAAAGGTCAGGTCTATCACAGATTTTCCTCTATTACATGCAAAAGTGTGTATACCCGGCGTGTTTAAGAGAACAAGATTCATTCCCGCGAACGTTTCTTCCACTATTATCCCACGCGCGTCTGTGTGCTGGCTTCCCCATGTTTCTGACCATGCGTTGAAGTCTCCACCTATTATGATGGTCGCTTTTCTCTCAGTTCGTTCTCCAGTGTCTTCATCATTTGTGTAAATTCGTCAAGTGTCCACCTCGGTGGGGCATAGCAGCTAACTACGTACACGTCATTCTGTTTCAACCCAAACGTAGCCGTTGTTTGTGTCTGATTTTTCTTGTAGGGCCTTTCCATTCAATACCCATATTGCTACCTGCTTTCCTGCGTCTGTAATCCAATTGTGTGATAATACGGTTTTGTATGGTTCGGACAAAATTACCATGTCAATTCGGTTTTCTATCACAGTCTGCCACAGTAGCTCCTGCGCTGCATTGCAGTGGTTTGTGTTCAGTTGTAACAGTCTCATGATCTTTTTCTTTGTAACGCTTCTTTGTACCGTTGGCATTTTCCGCTGCCTGCTGTATGTGCTCCTTCACACAGGGCACATCTCTCTGCGTTTTTACATGCAGCTGCCTTGTGTCCACTTCCGCCGCATCGCCAGCATTGCGTAGTGCGATCTGGTCCTTCGCAATTTGCAGCTACATGATCGAAAGCCCAGCACCGGGAAACATCTTTTTAATGTTTCAACTTGTGTTACTGCACACCGAATGAAACCTACTTTTATGGATCCCATCAACAGAACCTTTTTGGCATCTTCTGCAGGGAGTGTGAGATATACTGACTCTGTACCTCCGTAACTCTTCCTCTTGCTTTTAACTGCTTCTTTTTCTGGCTTTCTCACCTGAGCTTGTGCTTCTATTGCCGCTAATAGCTCATCGTCTGTGTAAAGATCCTCAATCAGTCCTCTGCATTGTATCGTGATGTTGTGCGTGCTGAGGTTGACCTTGGCGATTGCTCCAATTGCTTTTTCAATAGCAGAGCAACAATCGGATGAACTTATTGTGTTGCTTCTTTTCAGTTCCATCACCAGTCCTCCTTTGCGAGTCGGCCGCAGGGTCTGCACCAGATCACCTATATCCGCCAGTTTCTCGTTTGTTTTAACAGCACGTAATATATCTGCGTACGATACTCCCTCTGTCTTTTTTTCAATGATGATGGCATTTGACCTGGGTTTTATTCTCCTCCCCTTTTCTCTGCTTTTGTGTCTCTTTTTCTTTTTTCGTCTTATCTGTTGCCATTCTTCTTTTTGTTTGTCACCTTTTTCTTGTGGTTCGGTATCTTCTTCCTTTCTCTTCTTGGCTACCGGAAGCTTTGCTGCTTCATGGGCCTTTTTTGGGCTTAAGTTCTTCCTTCTTCTTTTAGCCGTCGTCATCAGTCTTCCATCTCTCTGCTGCACCGATAACGACTCTGCGCTGTTTGGGACTGGGTCCATTGTCTTCGGTGATTCCTCGGTTTGCACCGCTGCCTTCTTTGTATTGCCGGCTTGTCGTGACTGGCTATCTTCGTTTTCAATATGCGTCTCAAGGAGCGTGTGTGCTAGCTTTAAGCTGTGGCACATTCGTTTAATATCCCCATGTACATTTTTTCGTTGCTCTACATACTCTAGCAGATTGGTAATTTCTTTTCCCATGAGATTGACAAGATGGTTAAGCACACTTTCTTGTCTTCTGGGTTGTCTGCTTGCTGCTGGTTTGATGGATGTAGTTGGGGTTTCACCTATTTCTGCTGGCACGATATCGAGTCTTTTGTTGCTTGCTGCTTCAACTGTGGGTTGTACTGGTTTAATTTGTTTCGGTGGAGTTCTCAAAGTTAAAGAACTTCTCCTTAACATCACCCTATCTTGTTCCAGGTGCCCGCCTTTGCCATCATTTCTGCTATCTTCCATATCACTTCTATTGTTTTTGTTGTTTGTTGTTGTTTCCATGCGATTTGGGCTCCAACTCGCAACCGCTATCATCACACGTATATGTAGTTACCGTAAGTCCTATGGGTATCTATGTTTAACAGGGAGGTCCATACGAGGGTTGACACTGTCCTTTATGGGGTACAGTGTTCAGAGCCAGACTTCAAACCGGAGCTAATGGGGAGTAGTTTCAACCCAACCTACAAGGCCAATTTAATGGCAACGTGTTTTGAGCGCTTCGCAAGACATGCCAAGTTTGAACGGAGCGGAAAAGACCGCAGCTCCTTCTGAGCGCCATTTTTGCAAGATTTCACTCCGCATATTCAGGTCTCAGAGACCTACGTTCCTAGCCCTTATTCCTCTTAATCCGAAATCAGTAAACAAAATCATAGTCCATTTCATTGCGTGGGTTGTCACCGCCTGTGGAATCTGCCCACAGGTCGCCGCTTAACTCCGTTAGCTTTTCCCAGGATTGGTCAAAGCTATCCAGGGTCACCGCGAGGAGGTGTTAAGACGACTTGGGATGGAAGAATACAAGGATTGCTCTGGCCTCCGCCGAGTTGGAGGCAGTCAGAAGCGTTGCCTTGTTCCACCAACCCCATTGACCCCTCTATGTCTATGTCTATGTCTTGTCTATGTTATGTCTAGTCTATGTCTATGTCTATGTCTATGTCTATGTCTATGTCTATGTCTATGTCTATGTCTATGTCTATGTCTATGTCTATGTCTATGTCTATGTCTATGTCTATGTTATGTCTATGTCTATGTCTATGTCTATGTCTATGTCTATGTTATTCTATGTCTATGTCTATGTCTATGTCTATGTCTATGTCTATGTCTATGTCTTGTCTATGTCTATGTCTATGTCTATGTCTATGTCTTGTCTATTCTATGTCTATGTCTATGTCTATGTTTCTATGTCTATGTCTATGTCTATGTCTATGTCTATGTCTATGTCTATGTCTATGTCTATGTCTATGTCTATGTCTATGTCTATGTCTATGTCTATGTCTATGTCTATGTCTATGTCTATGTCTATGTCTATGTCTTGTCTATGTCTATGTCTATGTCTATGTCTTTCTATGTCTTTATGTCTATGTCTATGTCTATGTCTATGTCTATGTCTATGTTATGTCTATGTCTATGTCTATGTCTTGTCTATGTCTATGCTATGTCTATGTCTATGTCTATGTCTATGTCTATGTCTATGTCTATGTCTATGCTTGTCTATGTCTATTCTATGTCTATGTCTATGTCTATGTCTATGTCTATGTCTATGTCTATGTCTATGTCTATGTCTATGTCTATGTCTATGTCTTGTCTATGTCTATGTCTATGTCTATGTCTTGTCTATGTCTATGTCTATGTCTATGTCTATGTCTATGTCTATGTCTATGTCTATGTCTATGTCTATGTCTATGTCTATGTCTATGTCTATGTCTATGTCTATGTCTATGTCTATGTCTTGTCTATGTCTATGTCTATGTCTATGTCTATGTCTATGTCTATGTCTATGTCTATGTCTATGTCTATGTCTATGTCTATGTCTATGTCTATGTCTATGTCTATGTCTATGTCTATGTCTATGTCTATGTCTATGTCTATGTCTATGTCTATGTCTATGTCTATGTCTATGTCTATGTCTATGTCTATGTCTATGTCTATGTCTATGTCTATGTCTATGTCTATGTCTATGTCTATGTCTATGTCTATGTCTATGTCTATGTCTATGTCTATGTCTATGTCTATGTCTATGTCTATGTCTATGTCTATGTCTATGTCTATGTCTATGTCTATGTCTATGTCTATGTCTATGTCTATGTCTATGTCTAGTCTATGATGTCTATGTCTATGTCTATGTCTATGTCTATGTCTATGTCTATGTCTATGTCATGTCTATGTCTAGTCTATGTCTATGTCTATGTCTATGTCTATGTCTATGTCTATGTCTATTCTATGTCTATGTCTATGTCTATGTCTATGTCTATGTCTATGTCTATGTCTATGTCTATGTCTATGTCTATGTCTATGTCTATGTCTATGTCTATGTCTATTCTTTAGTCTATGTCTATGTCTATGTCTTGTCTATGTCCTAGTCTATGTCTATGTCTATGTCTATGTCTATGTCTATGTCTATGTTATGTCTATGTCTATTCTATGTCTATGTCTATGTCTATGTCTATGTCTATGTCTATGTCTATGTCTATGTCTAGTCTATGTCTATGTCTATGTCTATGTCTATGTCTATGTCTATGTCTATGTCTATGTCTATGTCTATGTCTATGTCTATGTCTATGTCTATGTCTTGTCCTATGTCTATGTCTATGTCTATGTCTATGTCTATGTCTATGTCTATGTCTATGTCTATGTCTATGTCTATTCTATGTTATGTCTATGTCTATGTCTATGTCTATGTCTATGTCTATGTCTATGTCTATGTCTATGTCTATGTCTATGTCTATGTCTATGTCTATGTCTATGTCTATGTCTATGTCTATGTCTATGTCTATGTCTATGTCTATGTCTATGTCTATGTCTATGTCTATGTCTATGTCTATTCTATGTCTATGTCTATGTCTATGTCTATGTCTATGTCTATGTCTATGTCTATGTCTATGTCTATGTCTATGTCTATGTCTATGTCTATGTCTATGTCTATGTCTATGTCTATGTCTATGTCTATGTCTATGTCTATGTCTATGTCTATGTCTATGTCTATGTCTATGTCTATGTCTATGTCTATGTCTATGTCTATGTCTATGTCTATGTCTATGTCTATGTCTATGTCTATGTCTATGTCTATGTCTATGTCTATGTCTATGTCTATGTCTATGTCTATGTCTATGTCTATGTCTATGTCTATGTCTATGTCTATGTCTATGTCTATGTCTATGTCTATGTCTATGTCTATGTCTATGTCTATGTCTATGTCTATGTCTATGTCTATGTCTATGTCTATGTCTATGTCTATGTCTATGTCTATGTCTATGTCTATGTCTATGCTATGTCTATGTCTATGCTATGTCTATGTCTATGTCTATGTCTATGTCTATGTCTATGTCTATGTCTATGTCTATGTCTATGTCTATGTCTATGTCTATGTCTATGTCTATGTCTATGTCTATGCCTATGTCTATGTCTATGTCTATGTCTATGTCTATGTCTATGTCTATGTCTATGTCTATGGCTATGTCTATGTCTATGTCTATGTCTATGTCTATGTCTATGTCTATGTCTATGTCTATGTCTATGTCTATGTCTATGTCTATGTCTATGTCTATGTCTATGTCTATGTCTATGTCTATGTCTATGTCTATGTCTATGTCTATGTCTATGTCTATGTCTATGTCTATGTCTATGTCTATGTCTATGTCTATGTCTATGTCTTGTCTATGTCTATGTCTATGTCTATGTCTATGTCTATGTCTATGTCTATGTCTATGTCTATGTCTATGTCTATGTCTATGTCTATGTCTATGTTATGTCTATGTTATGTCTATGTCTATGTCTATGTCTATGTCTATGTCTATGTCTATGTCTATGTCTATGTCTATGTCTATGTCTATGTCTATGTCTATGTCTATGTCTATGTCTATGTCTATGTCTATGTCTATGTCTATGTCTATGTCTATGTCTATGTCTATGTCTATGTCTATGTCTATGTCTATGTCTATGTCTATGTCTATGTCTATGTCTATGTCTATGTCTATGTCTATGTCTATGTCTATGTCTATGTCTATGTCTATGTCTATGTCTATGTCTATGTCTATGTCTATGTCTATGTCTATGTCTAGTCTATGTCTATGTCTATGTCTATGTCTATGTCTATGTCTATGTCTATGTCTATGTCTATGTCTATGTCTATGTCTATGTCTATGTCTATGTCTATGTTTATGTCTATGTCTATTTCTATGCATATGTCTATGTCTATGTTATGTCTATGTCTATGTCTTGTCTATGTCTATGTCATGCTTTGAATGAGAAACAGTGTTGCCAGAATCAATTTTATTCCATAAATAATTTCCATCAATAGGTATTCTAATTAATCTCCTTTCAATATCTTTGCTTCATCGTCGTTATAAATTTTTCGAAATTTATCCACAAAAGTTTTATTTAATGTCAACCAAAGCGAATCTTGGCAAGCAGATGGAAAGAAGCTGTGAAAAAAATTATATTATTAAATATTTTTTTGAACGTCATAAATGTAATCTCTTGCACCAAACTTACTCGTAAATGCGTGAAAGAAGTGCAAAAGCTCTTGGCAATGTTAACTCAACCTCATCTCTCAGCATTGCCTCAATGATCATGCTTGCAGCATCATCCCCTTTTATCAGAGGATAGAAGCTCCCAACATCAACTTGATTCGAAATATCAACAACCTTGTCATTTGTTGCCAAGAAACTCGGACAGACCAATGTTGTTTTGATGTCATCCAACTTTAAGGACTTCAGATCCAAACGAATTGTTCTCATCATACCGCGAACGCCGAATTTCGTTGCACAATAGATAGAATTGAAGACGAGTGGAAACATGCCTGAGATTTAAACATAGGTATGTAATGGTTTTATGTATTTATCTATATGAAAAGGTTACGACTCGGCTCAAGAAGTTTCATTTAGCTTTTTTTTTTTGCTCTTACCTGCTATTGAGTCAATCGCTATAATATGTCCCTTACGGCGTTCCTTCATATTTTCTACGAATACGCGATATGTCTGCAAAACGGTGTCATGAAATCACATACATATGTTCATATATATATTATAAGTAATCGTTCAAAGCACAAACCCAAAAGTGCGACTTTAGATTGACATCGATCATTCGTTGAATGTCGTCACAGCTTGGCTTCGCGAAATTCGATACGGTCAGAATGCCAGCGTTATTGACCAAAATGGTCGCCATACCCAAATCGTTTTTAATATCATTATTTAAATTCTCCACTTGTTGATAGTCCGTTACGTCAACCTAATATAAATAAATAAATTTTGAGGTATATTTTTAGGCATTTTCAATTTTGAAGCTTTTTCACCTTGTAAGCTTTGCATTTAACGTTATATTTGGCTTTAATTGATTTAACAGTCTCTTCGGCACCATCATGATTAATATCGACCACAGCTATGTGGGCGCCCTTCTTCGCCAGCTCTATGGCTATACATCTTCCAAGGCCATGGCCGGCACCGGTCACCTAAATTCGAAACAAAAATAATAATAATTTGGAATATCAGAAACATTCGGCCAATTGCGATTGTTCATTGGGATTGTCTAAGTCTGTGTAAAAATAATTTTTTATTTCAATGTCTTTCTTTTCTTTTTCTAATAAATTTTTTTTTTTAAAGAACGATCGTCTTAAATCACTTAAAAACGCACAAATCTTTTTTATGAAAACATATATAATTTTGGTCTTGGACATGTTGGCAGCCTGTTGGTATAACCTGTCCTTACAACTACTTTATGGAATAACAGTACTAAGCACCTTCTATAACTTTTGACAAAGATCCCAAAAAACGTTCGAACAAAGTTCCACAATTCAACGATTGACAAGAAGTGTTAGAATGGCAAAGTAGTGACAGCTCTCTGCAGTCAGACAATGAAAAGTATAAAGGGCTGGGTACACGATATGGTTACTGATTAAATTTTTGCTGTTTTTGGAACAAATTTTGTCCCAATCGAAACCAAATCGTGTAATTATAAACATACGTATGGCCATATGGCATTTGGTCGCATTTGTTCAAGTCGCAACCAAACGTTTGTTTGCAATGCAGCCATATCGTCTAACACCCGAACCAAATGTTGATGACAAATTTTTTAGCCAAATTTTGACCAAATTGCATTTGGACGCAAACGAAAAATGGCGGCATGTATATGTTTTGGGACAAATGTCGCATATTGTGTAAAAGCCAAACATACGACTTGGAGCCAAATGAGCATATGAACCAAATTTTAACCAAATGAAAGCAGCCAAAAGTTTGGTCAGTAACCATATCGTGTAATCAGCCCTTAATAAAATCATCGTCTCCATGGTTTGGCTGGATAGGAGAGAAAGATTATACTCCCTTTTAGGATTCATTGAAAAAATTTCGCAATACAGTGGAACCCCAGTTCGCCGACAAAACTTTTGAAAGACAGTGTTGAACTATCGAATAAGTCGGACTCTAGAGTAGGTACTGCCAAAGAGCCGATATAGTCTGGAATGTTTAACAAAAGAGTTCCTTGTAAGCCGACAATCACAGATCCAAGATAAGATTATATTTAGAAGAACGAAATTCGAAAATTTTCAATATCTAGTCGATCTCCATCGCAAGCCCTGAATATCAGTCATATCGCATTATAGGAGATGATGGACTAGCCAGGGTTTAAACTATTGTAATTGGTTTCAGAGGGAATTTGAATACAGTGGAAACTCTCTTAAGCGGACACTCAAAAACATGTCCGCTTAAGAGGAAACTATTTGAGAACCAGGAATACTAAAGCATTTCCAAAAAGTTTTCGTAAAAGAAGGTTGTCCGCTTTAGAGGATTGTGTACGCAAGCAGAGAGTGTACTGTAAATACATTTTTCTCACATTTCATATCCTTTTATTGATTTGAACTCATTTTATTCCAAGCAGATTCGCATGCACAATTTGAATGTGAAATGATATCGATATCGATTCAAAATATTTTTCAATCCTTACCACAGCAACATCGCCGGAAATATTTTTAAATTTTCGATATTTATTTACAAAATCTAAAGTTCTATAAAAAGTTGCGAATAACACGGCGATTGGGAAAAATAATGTCAAAACACATAATACGAGATATGCGCGGATTTTGATTAACACTTCACAGGCCATTGTGCTGATTGTTGTTTTGAGATCTTTCTATGACTTGCCGAAACCGAAACGCCGTCACCGATCGAACGCCGCCTAAAACTCGCTTCAAACTGAATTCAATTCATCGAATCAAACCTCGTTCCGCTCCATCAAAACCATAACCAAAACCAAAAGCAAAAAACAAAAACAAAACAAAAAAACACTACGCCGATGTGATAAGAATGTTAATGACTTGAGTGCTTGGACTCGAACTAGAAAATGAAAGTCCATTGCAGTGCGATATTTTTGCACACCCATCCAAGATAGCCTTATCAAACGGATGCGATAATAACATCGGTCTGAGTCCATATCGACAGTTGCAATAAAATGTTCAAAACCAATCAAATCAAAAAAAAAAAATTGCTATCAATGAAATACTCCCGCGTTGTAGCGCTTCGTGAAGTCGTTGTATGCTTGAATGATTAGCGATTGTAAAATTTTGCAATTGCAATGATTGAATGCAGTTTATACTAAAGAACGCGTTTTATCGGGGTAAGCCGTAAAGTTAAGCTAAGATGTAGTATTTTTAAGTATGAATCAAGTTGAATTAACCTAGTAGTCGGACTTTGACAGTCGTTTAGATTAACCGAAAGGCATTTTATTAATCTTACACTAAAAAAAAAGTCAATTTTACTGTTTTCAGAGAAGAGCAAGAGTTCGGCTGAAAAAAAATTTCATGTTATCGTACATACGTGTCTTCATCTTCGTCGATGGTTAGATACTTAGGTCTATTAATATCAACAAAAAAATTGGGTCAAAGTATTGCGTGGGAAGACCCAAAAAATTCAAATTTCTCGAAAGAAGTTTTGTTTGAAAAAATATTCCATTTCTGGCATATTATAATTGATCAGTTTTGTAATGAGATTTTTGGCATTTTCGAACCGATATTATTTTTGTGGCGGAGATGACCTGTCGGAAATGTCGGAAATCAAGATGTTTTTTTCAAGAGGTTGTGCTCAATGGTCTCCATGTGCTACGGTCTGGTCTCAATTCAAAGCAAGCACAGTGTACTCTCTCCTTGGGGACACTCCTCTTAAACGGAAACCCCTCTAAAGCGGTCACATTTTGGGTATGCTTTAGTATTCCTGCTTCTCAAATAGCTTCCCCTTAAGCGGACGCCTCTTTTAAGCGGACATGTTTTTGAGTCCCGTAGGTGTCCGTTTAAGAGAGAGTACATTGTATGTATATCAGAGAAGCCCCAGTTGGCCGACGTTCATTGTTAGAACAAGTTGACCAAGAGTCCCTGGATCTGTATATCAACCGAACTCATAAGACATATTAAAAAATGAAAAATTTCACTTGAATGAGGATCATTTGACTCAGACAGCATTCTCACACGTAGAAGATTCAAAACTAGCGTGTTTTCCTTCGTGGCCAGTTGGCCCGATAATTCGCGACCGGGCCTCACCAAAAATAGTCTGAAAATTTTCGACCTCTTTCGGATGTAGTTAAAGTTGAATGCAATTTGTAAAATATGAAGAAGCGGTCATTTCGATTATCGATAGTTCGACGGGAAAAATTCATCGTCTAATTTTCTCATATCTAGCGTTCGGTTATAAGAAAAAGAGTAGTCAAAAGAAAAAAAAAAAAAAAAACAGAAGCATTTCTTCCCAAGATATACAAGATTTAACATATTAAATCTGGTGTAGAAAGTCTTCGGCCCGCCCGGTACTAGCCTTTGGATTAAGTGCTTGATTCGTGTTTCTGCCAGGCTGGGCTTCAAAGTTAAGGTCCATGCCCATCTCTAGTCTAGACCAGTTTTGACGTTAAACTAATAATTTAAAAGAAATTCATCTTTATCACTGCAATTTTGTAATGAGAATCCATTTATTTTGTTGAAACTGGTTATTAACTGTGTCAAGAATTTTTCTAATTGCTCGCGATTGCAATCAAGCGATTTAACGAATTTATATGATAATTCGTTAATATTTTAATTCCGAAAACGTGTTCACCAAGGTTTCAATCTTCCACTTGATCCAATACTATCGGAAGTAAGTAGTAACGTATTTTCCTACCGGTATAGGACTATATGCATATGCCCCATTATGCTTTGTGCCTATAGGATATGATGTTATAGTTAGGCAATACAATACCCGACACAGATAAAAGGTTAGTTATATATTTTTCCCCCTTATTCATAATCAAATTTTAAATTTAAAACACTGTTTCAATGCCAAATTTCCATACAAAAACAGAATTTAGACAATGTTTTAAATCTAAAATTTGATTATGAATAAGGGGGTTTGTATGTATGTTCGAATATTTTTTAAAACCGGTCTCAAAAAATACGCCCATGAATACAAAGTATTGATGAGATTTTGTGGATAATAAATGACCCTCGTATGCCGATTTTGGACCACTTTGGAACTAGATCGAAACTAGACTAGTTGTGATCAGTATTTTGAAAAAATTTTAGCGCCAAAATTTTTCAGAATTTTTCACTTATTCTATATATTCTATATAAATTTATCAAAATCAGACGTCATGAATTTTTCAGATTTTTTTTGGGTGTTTTGGTCCAAGATAGTGATGTAACGAATATTCGCATTCGCATTCGCGAATATTCGCATATTTTTTCACATTCGCATTCGCATTCGCATTCGCAAAATGTTGCGAATATTTTGCGAATATATAATTAGCTGAAAATTGACCAAAAATGTAAACTTTAATCGATTTTTTAAATTTAAATTTAAATGCCAATATTTTAAAGAATTTTTTATGTGCTACCGTTACACAGATATTGCACTTAAAATCTGCTCTCTCACACACACTTGCATTTTCAATTTTGCCGATCCCTGAATTAAACGCATTTGGAATGCCTTTAAGTTCCTTCACATAAATTTGCATACAAGAACGACCGTCTGAGGGCTGCTAAACGAAAAACGACAATAACATTGCGTATTGCGCAGGGGCGTTATGCTTGTACGAAATCGTCGGATTAGTTTTGTTGTTGTCATGTGACTGTTTTTTTTAACACTTTGAAAATTAACATCGAAATGTGTAATTTCTTTTACTTATGAATGAATTATTTTTTTCCAAAGTTGGTGCGCTATATAAATAAATGAATTGATTTGGTGATGTGTGCCAAATTTGAGATATAGATTCAAAAACTTAATATTCGCATTCGCATTCGCATTCGCGAATATGAGTAGGCATTCGCATTCGCATTCGCGAATGCTAAAATTTGACATTCGTTACATCACTAGTCCAAGACTCAAAACAAATTTTTTTGGTTAATGTCTCATATTTGTTCAAAATACCACTGTGGCCAATATAAGCACTACCAAAGCACTTTTTCTCTCGCTACGCCCCTGCAACGAAGAGGTCTCGATTGAGCGATTTAGTATTTTTTTCTATAGAAATTGGACTTTTTCAGAGTTGCCTTAGAGTGTTTTTACACCCACTCGTTAAAGTTTTCTCAACGTTCAAATTTTCTGCAGGGTTATTTTTACTATTTAAAGCTCAGTAATCGATTTCATGCTCAAATGGCAAAAGACTCTGAACTAAGTAATTTTAAAATAGTGATTATAATAGTTTTAAGATTGAAAATCTTACTTAAAAGTGGGGCTTATACATTCCATATCGAAGATATTAATCACAATGTTGTGAAAAAAAAAAAATTATACATAGTTGTAAAGCGACGTTTAAGTATTGCGCAATGAAAGCACTTCGCATTATCATTTCAATGCATTTTGTTTGCGGAACGATCTTTCAAATTGAGCCATCAATTATGTACAGTCAAGCTTCGATAACTTGAATTCTCGTTATATAAACAAATTTCTCTACTAGCGAATATTTTGAGAGAATTAAATAAATGTGCCTTATTTTCTGCTGAACGCTCTTGTGAGTGGTAAAAATCCCTGTTTAGAAGGTTTGATTGTTTTACTCATAAATGTGATAAGTAGTTCTAACCGGTTTGACTTTCTCTGAATTGACTTAAACAAAAAATTTATATTGCTTAAGATCTCAATTTAGACTTTCAACAGGCTATAAGTTATATGTATATAAAAGCCATCTTGACCCTTCTTCACCTCTAAATCAGGACGTAATCCAGGCTACGATTAAGGGCTGATTATTTGTTTTTTAGCCCAGTATTAGAGTTGATTTAGAGTAATGGCTCAATGTTCAAGTTCATTCTGCCACAATGGGGGGCATTGGCCTCATTGGCCACCCCCGGAAATTACGTCGTTGCCCCTTAGTTTTATTTTATTAATCATTTTTAAAAGGACAATCGCTTTATACATTATAAACTCACAATAAAAAAATGTTTTTATGTCGAAACAAGAAAAAAAACTCCACCAGTTACAAGTTACAACTCGAATAACCAAAAAAAAAACACAAACATTTAAGGGTGTTATAGTCTGGCGAGCCTGAAAATAAAACACCCGACACAGAAACATGTTCAAATAATTTTTACTATCAACAGGTTTTTAAGGAGATTTAGGGCCCCATATACCGACTTTTATTAAATTTCTTTATGAAAAGCGCCCCTTTGCCACGCCCACTTTTCCAATTTTTTTAAAATTCTAATCGGACGCTAAAATATACTCTCAAATTATAAGTTTCATTGAAATATTTCGGAAAAGGTCCGAATTGGGGGCAGTTTTGAGAGTTTTGTGACAGACCCTAGTTCTGGAGGCACCCTTAAAGATTGTCCGATCGGATCCATTCTCGAACTTGTTGTTACTCATGTTCCCGTGAGCACGTATACCAAATTTCGTCGAGATAGCTCAACTCCTTCAATAAGAAAGCTGGTTTACAGACAGACAGACGACGGACAGGCACACGGACAGACAAATGGACAAATCGAATCTCCTGGTGACGCTGCTCACTTCTATATACATATATTTTGTATAGTCTATCTCGACTGGTTCTGGGTGTTACACACAACCACACAAACGCAATATACTCTCGACACACAGAGTGTGTCGGGTATAAAAACCGGGAGCAAAACATTCAAGCGGAAAATCAAAGTGAACCAGGAAAAAAAAAACAATGATAATAATAAAAATTCATGTTTATACACCTTGTAAGAGCACGTAAACAGTCCACTCATAAGTAGTGCTTATGCTTATATACATAAATAGATGCAAAAGTGTACTTCATATGCTCTACTACCCTCGGCAGCTCTACAACTCTACAACTTGTTAAAAATTTTGAGAGCAAGAAATAAAAAAAAATTAAAAAAAAATTTAAAAAAATAGAGGGAAAATGCTCCGGAATGATGCAAATAGCGCATTACCATACGAGTACACGTTCGTCCTAACATGATGAATTGTGCTCGCAATGAATAATTCATGAACGAGATTGCATGTTGCGAAATCTCGAATTTTTTTCTTTCTCACAACGCTCCAAGTGAATTATTTTGTTAATTTTTTTCTCCATACGAAATAAGTTGAGGTTCTAAAACCCCCCCACACCCACACCCGCACACGCACGATCACACTCAAATAAACATACATACCTACATACATGCTTATGAAAATGGATAGAAATGAAATGGTGAATTTTGCATACGGCATAATGTAACATTAAAATTTGATTTGCACTTTTGGCATTTCGTTTACGTCGCATTTAGCTTAAATTATTTCCTTCGACTTTATTAAACGAAACGGAACGGAATGGAACGGAAGGTTTGACGAAATGTCAAATAAATTATGCCAAGTTAGATTCAAATTGTCTCTTCGAGTCGAAATCAGTCCAGCTTTTTTTTTCGCAAATAATGTCGCAAGGCTCTAAGGATACGGACAGAATCCTCGTTCATTCAGTTCAATGGTCGGGAATTTCTGTCAAATCTGACAGGAAAATACTTGACAAAAATTGATTGCTCCCTTTATTAATATTTCCACGTCATTAACCGTAATTCTCAGACGATTTATATTTTTCCTCATTTGAATTTCAAGAGTAGCATTCTCTCCCAGAACTAGGGATGTAATTTAGCCTTAAACAAGCAAGAGTTATATGTTACGGTGGTCCAGATAATGTGTTCTCCGACCCTTATAAATGATAAGAAAATATTAAAAAAATTTTTTTTTTAAATAGGTCCGAAGATCACGCCCATTAGACAAGATAATCTGAATATTTTTATGATCACAGAGGAGGCTCGTATGCTGACTTCTGCTCAATGGCCTTATGAATTGTGTAATCAAGAGAGTGCTCTCGAAAGCCGCTTTCTTGCCACGCCCAAGACTCAAATTTTTGGGATTTAAGAGCATTTTTCGCTACTTTCACATTGAACCCTAGTAGTTATTGGAGGTAACCCTTAAGAACTTGGAATTTCCTCAGCTCCCGCGATAAGAAAACGATGGTCTAACTCGATTGGTTCTGGAACATACGTATGTACGGACAAACGTGAGACATTTTGCGTATAATTCTCAACTACTTTAAAATTTCGCTGTATATAACCGTGCCCATACGCGGTGTTCAGCATGCTATATAAGTACGAAGTAAATTACTTTCATGGAGAATTCGTACAACAGCGTGTACTTTAAACTCATATAGATCGAAAAGGTCTGGTCTTCGCTTGATCAAGTGGGCGATTTATGTCACATCAACTAAAATAGTACCGCTAGCAGGAACCTATATGGAATAGCAATACTCCGTCGTTTGTGATACTGAAAAGAAGGATCTAATTAGCAATACAAGGTAAGAATTTGTAATTTTCAAAGCCCTTTGACATTAGCAACAACGATTTTAATTCAAACCGGTAGTGTCCGACCGAAGGTTCGGCTTCGGCTTCGGTAATCGGCATATCGGCCAATTCTTAATCTTCGGCTTCGGCTGGCGAAAGCCGAATATTTTAGCCGAATATTTTTGCATTTTAATCGAAGTAAAAAAGTCACGATAGATTTTCAATTGCATCATTGAGACCTTTTACACTAGTGAATTATTGCCGTAAATTCTCACTTTGTGGGCGACTAAAGCGAAAGAATTTAGAGAATTTTTGAGCGGTTTTTTTTGTGCTTGTCAAATGAATAAATACTGATTTTGTTTCCTTACTGTAAAATGTTTTGCATTCGGCTTCGGCCTTCGGTCTTCGGCCGAAGTCTTCAACTCTGCCGATTGTTCGGCTTCGGCTAAAAATCCACCTTCGGTCGGACACTACAAACCGGCCAAATTAATAAGGGATTTTTCAGTCCAACCTCGAAAATTGTTCAGATTACATTCTTCTTAACACAAATCTGTAAAGCAGTGATGGCCAAACATATACGTAAACATTCATCATTGTGTGTGCGAATGCGCTGTCGACTTCGCTGTGAGCTAGTCTGATTTGCATTGACGAAGCCCAGCAGTTATTTAGGAAGTGCATTACCAAAGTAATGCATTTTTTTATCGATGAAATAGGAATGCAAAGTAAATTGAACAAATTTTCATGGAGAGGTAATCGAAAAGGTAACCCATAAATTCAATCTACTTTGCATTACTTGAGAAGGCAAATGGTAATGCATTACAAAATTAAGTATGTTCGATTACTTTTCGAACAACTGGTAATGCAAATAGGCATGCATTACATTCGCTTGGACATCACCGTGTTATAAATAATCGATTCTGTAATGCATAAACAGTACGCCTTTTGAATTACTTTTTGCATTACCATCGGTTACAAATAACTGCTGGGAGTTTGCTTTTTACACACACGAACGCAGCCGACCGGTTTTCGTACAAATCGGTTTACGCTATACGTGTGAGACTGCTGCGTCGGCAGATTTCGGCCTTTCAAGCACATGTGCTAGGAAAATCGACACTGCTGTAAATGCCCTTTCTTAATTTCCAAAACACTATTTATTCGCTCTCAGCTTAGTGGAACAAGGTTTAACAGCGCCCTTTTGTCGCTTATACCAATGTTTTAAGACTGGTCTGAGATATGTTAGGCATAAATTTTTGGCTTCATTTCTACCTAATTTCCAAGTTTACCAAAGAATACAAAATTTTCAATTTGAGTTGTTAATGAATAGGGGTATTCACAAAGGCGTCGGAAAATAGTAAAGTCGGAAAATCGGAAAACTTTATCTGCTTAAAAAGCTGTGCAAGGTGCAAAAAAAGTTTAAAAATTTTTTAAGAAGTCGCAATTTTCCTACTTTCCAACGTATTTAACACGCCTTTGTGAATCCCCCTAATATAAAAACTGGAGTGTAAAATCGACTCCATCGACGTAGTTAGATAGCACTTGACAATGTTTCGGCCGAGCTTGGCTCACTTTAAAGACGCCTTTTACTTTCCTTAAATATTCTATGATGAGGGACCATCACCAGTTCTGTCAGAAATGAAACTGAAAATGAAAAAATCGATATGAAAAAATGCATATAAAAATACTTCAGAATATTTCTGATTCATTTATGAAGTGATTTTTTTTTATATGAAGTTTTTCATTTCTGCCAGAGCTGGAGATAACCCCTAAAATATAAAAGTTGCGGTTCTCTAATAATACGTTAAAAGAGAAATTAAGTGCCCGTTTAGTTCTCCATCAGGCCCGAAGCTACTTTAAGCGGCGTTGTACATCTACTTGGAACATCAATTTGAATAAGTGCGTACATCTTTTTGTTGCGGGTTAATAAATCATTAAATACGAATTTCCGTTCTATTGTGTTAATTACGAAAATTTAATTTTTATGTGAATAAACGCGATTTGTTTTTCGATTAAACTTCAAAAAGTTTAAGCAAAAGGAATGCCTTAATATTAGCGATTTTTTTTAGAGTATATTAGAGAATATTATTTGAAATTAAAATATCTGTAAAATATTTAAAAATTGCTTCAACGAGCGGTGCTGAATTCCAGCTTGCCCGATTCTTCCTCAGGCTAATATGAAATATCTGCTTTATATTCTCTGATTTTTCCCACTTTTTTGTTGTTGCATTTTTCAATGTTCTTTATTTGTTCGATTTGGAAATTTCAAGTTTATCTACAGCGATATTAATTTTTCCAATTCAAGTGCGTTTTAATAAGAGCATAGACATGTGGCTAGGATCCACAACTGCAACTTTCCCATGAACAGTTTTGTGTCCTTTTTTTTGGTTTTTTTGTATTTTTGTTTTTGATGCGATTTTAATGAAAAAGTGCAGAGGAATCTGTTTTCATAAAATTTACGCTTGAATTCCGCATTTTGTAAAACATTTGAAAATATTTATAATTGGAGCTGGGTTATCAAAGAGTTGGAAAATGAAGTGCAGATTTTCATTTGGCAATTTTTTTTCTTCGGTCGAGCTCAATAAAATGGAGAGAAAAGTATTGGGAAAAAAAATCATTTTGACAAAATAAAATGCATCAAAAATGAAAATTTAGAATAGCTTTGATGAGACTTTAATTTGAATTTTAAGAAATCAAGGTTAAAGCAGCGAACGTGATTTGTGACACCAAAATATGAGCGAACGAGTAGAGGAAGTTCAAAAATACCCCATAAAGTTATTTTTTTCGAGTCTTAATGAATCCTGTTTGGTCATTATGGTACCTAAAATCTTGGCCTAACCTAACGTACTTCTTTCTCGGTGCAAGTCTCCTTTTTTTTGGGCATCCGCTTCGCAGAAGATGAATGCTACTTTCTCCTCTGTAATGGTATCCATTCATGTCTCCCTTCTTCTCACTTCCGCATCATTCCTCATCATTCCTCATCATTCCTCATCATTCCTCATCATTCCTCTCCCTTTCTCTCACTTCCTCACCCTTCCTCTCCCTTCCACTCCCTTCCACACCCTTCCGCTCCCTTCCTCTCCCTTCCTCTCCCTTCCTCTCCCTTTCTCACCCTTCCTCTCCCTTCCTCTCCTCCTCTTCCTTCCTCTCCCTTCCTCTCCCTTCCTCTCCCTTCCTCTCCCTTCCTCTCCCTTCCTCTCCTTCTCTCCCTTCCTCTCCCTTCCTCTCCCTTCCTCTCCCTTCCTCTCCCTTCCTCTCCCTTCCTCTCCCTTCCTCTCCCTTCCTCTCCCTTCCTCTCCCTTCCTCTCCCTTCCTCTCCCTTCCTCTCCCTTCCTCTCCCTTCCTCTCCCTTCCTCTCCCTTCTCTCTCCCTTCCTCTCCCTTCCTCTTCTCTCCCTTCCTCTCCCTTCCTCTCCCTTCCTCTCCCTTCCTCTCCCTTCCTCTCCCTTCCTCTCCCTTCCTCTCTCCTTCCTCTCCCTTCCTTCTCCCTTCCTCTCCCTTCCTCTCCCTTCCTCTCCCTTCCTCTCCCTTCCTCTCCCTTCCTCTCCCTTCCTCTCCATCTTCCTCTCACCACCTCTCCCTTCCTTTCTCTTTCTCCCTTCATCTCTCCCCCTCTCTAGGACAAAAAGGCTTATCTGCACCGTCCCGAGGTAGCAATTGAATTGAGCTTCGAAAAATGACAATGTCGGAATTATTTTTGCATGCCCTGTTCTGATATTTCAATAATTTTGCTCATTTCACGCATAAAAGGAGCATTGGAATTTACGATAAAATAAAATAATAAAAAGCACACACACACTCTAATATGAATTCAATTTATTTCCCATAATGATTGTACCTATTATAATATTTTGTTCGATAAAAAATTTTGGAAAATGTTCCTTTTTCTTTTATGCATTAATTAATTGAATTTTCGAGTACTTGAGAAATAATGTGAAAACTCATTTAAAAGAGGAGCCTAACCAAACAATGAACCATTTGAAGTGAAGCTTTTTATTTTTTCTCTTTGCGTTTTTGATAACACGCTGAGTACGATGTTTGTTCAGCACTGCACGCCACTTATTTTCCCATTAAAATGATAATATTGAGTGGTTAAAGTGCGAGTTAATCATCGCCATCGAGTACGGGTGTATTTTTAGAGCCAAAAAGAAAAAAGATGAATTGAGAAGTTCATCCACTCGAACAGAAGAGCGGTTCTTTTTTTTTTTTTTTTTTTTTTGTATTGGTCTGGATACGTGAAGTGCCGGTGGTGTATACGGTTCCGGGGGGACTAGCACTTCGCAGAAATTCGTTGTGATGGGAAAATGAAAATTTGGAAAAATATCCGTATCGGGGATAAACTCCAAATATTCATGGATGTGAATTTTTACAATGATAATAGTGCGCCAAGTGTGAAATAATTTACCTTGTAGTGGGTTTCTTTTTATCCTTGGAAAAAATTAATTAGAAGCAAAAATGTTTAAAAGAGTATTTCGTGCGGGAAGTAAATAATAAAAGCAGTGCAAGGAAAACATTTCTGCTATGAAATTCTAAGTAATCGTATTGTAATAGCAGACTTACCCCCTGTTATGAATTACATACAACTGGACTGGTTTCATCTTTTTACAGTTTGGTTTTCAGCCAATATGTGCCATTTAAAGCCAAAACTAAAACTTTCTGAATATAGCCTTGTTCACAAGTAGGTACACAGTAAAAACTAAAGTTTAAATTTAATTCCGATTTTGGACTTTATATATAACAATGAAAAAATTAATTAAATTAAAACCTTTTTGGTTTGAATAAAAGAGAGAGAGAGAGAGAGAGAGAGAGAGAGAGAGAGAGAGAGAGAGAGAGAGAGAAAACATTAGCTCAGCAAGTGAAACAGAAGGGGGAAAATATATCTCTTTTTCTCTTCAAGACTTACCAGGAAATATACTCCTATAATCCTACCAAAGACCTTATAACTACCAAGACGTCTAACGCTCAAACAATCGAATAGCCCAAGGAAAAAGAAGTTTTGCAAATTTCTATACAGCAAGCGAGTGAGATGCTGCCACTACTTAAAATAATATAAGGTACACATAGAGCTAATATGTAGGCATACGTTTCGATTATACATCTTCTCAAAAAAAGCGAGATGATCAAATTCTGAATTGTTCGGGCATGTCACAAAAATCGAATACGACAGAAAACGCTCGGTTTCGCTTAAATTTGTATGGAAAGTTCATTGATTTCGAACGTTTTCAATCGTATTTGATTTCTGTGACATGCCCGATTAAATAAGTTTTTCGTTTTGAAAGCATTTATTTTCATTGCAATTGTTCGTTTTGATGTATTAAATAAACTCCGAAACAAGCTACTGAAAATCTGGCAACGAGGCGCTATCGATAGCAGAGAAAAATGAAGCCATTCCATCCAATCGATAGTGCCATCGATAGTTCTGCAGCCCATCTCTAAACGCTTTTGCAATAGACTCTATTGAATAGAGTTATAGAGAAATTGAGTTATAAAAATTCGATTTATTGTCGTTTCAATCTATTAACGTTCGTATTGGCTAGGCAGGACAGTTAAATCTTATGGGCATTCAATCTTGACGATCAGCGAGTTAGGTTACATTGTGCTTCTTTCTTTCTGGTTCCTTGCGGTTTCAAGAGGATTTCAACTCCTCAAAATTACCTCCTCCATAAGCCCACATATATGTACTTATCTCAGACACCTAATGATAAGTACAGTTCAATTCAAAATTAATTGGGAATGTTTTCAACGCCTTAAACTTATTGATTGCATATCCATCACATCTCACTCTCTCTCTCTCTCTCTCTCTCTCTCTCTGTCTTTTCTCTCTCCCTTTCTCTCTAATTATGTCTATATTTAGCTTTAATGTTTCTCATCGAAAATAAACAAATAATAAAGAGAGAAGTTTAAACGTTCCAATCTTTTCTTTTGACCCCATACAAAGCGTTTTCTTTCCATCGTGCCTGATTGAAGGCGTTAGAAAAGGGGAACATAAAAACTTTTTTATTGCAAAGTGCAGTTGGGATCCACATAATAATAGTTTCATAAAAAAATAGGCACTCGCTGATCTATTGGTGAAACCATGAGAGCAAATGCAATTGTTCTTGCATCGTTGTTTTATGTCTTCAATTTGAAAGTAAGTACCTCTATTTTCTCGAACACAGCTGTGAATCCATTTTTTTGATGAATAGTAATAGAAGTTGTGTGTTTATTTAATGAACTTGTCAGAATGTTAGGCTAAAGAGGAAAAGAAAATAAATAAAACAACAAAAATAATGTACGAAAACTATTCAGGACTTTAAAAAAATATGTTACATGCCTATCAAAATTTTATCTATCCCCGTATCGATATGACAACAGGAAGTCACTAATAAGTAAGTAGCTGAAATACGATGAGAAAACAAACATATGAACACGCTACTGTCATTGTAATGTATGTATGTACTATATATTTCTGTTTCCATATTTCACTGTACCATACACATGCTCCGTATTGGCGGTCACATATCAAATTACAGGATCATTTAAAATGTTGTCTGTTTTCATAATTTGTGGCCATGAAAAGTAGCCACATCAATAACAATTTCACATAAGTACATAAATTGACTCATTAATGTCCTTTTGAAATGTCGATGAAACACTTTTTGAATGTAATTTGTGAGGTTCGATTTGAATAAGAAAAATTGTAATAAAATATAAAGAATTAATATCGTTATTAAAGGAAGTTATATAGTTACTGGAGCAATTAAAATTAATTTTTTAAAAGCTTTTATGATTCTTTTCGAGTCTGCATTTTGAACGAATAATGGTAAATAAAAATAATACTTATATTAGAAATTTTTGAAGCGTTGGGAAAGACCGGTGAATGCTCTTAAGCATAGGTCTGTTTCGCGAGGTTCTGTTCCTTTGAGGTTCTTAGGGTCTCTTCCTAAAGGGTATATTCCTTATGGGTCCTGTTCTTTAGGTTATTCGTTTTTGCGCACTGCTCTTTTGTTGACTGTTCTTCAAGGGTCTGTTCTTCAAGGCTCTGTTTTTCTAAGCCTGTTCTTCTAGGTCTGTTCTTCAAGGGTCTGTTCTTCAAGGGTCTGTTTTTCTAAGGCCTGTTCTTCAAGGGTCTGTTCTTCAAGGGTCTGTTCTTCAAGGGTCTGTTCTTCAAGGGTCTGTTCTTCAAGGGTCTGTTCTTCAAGGGTCTGTTTTTCTAAGGCCTGTTCTTCAAGGGTCTGTTCTTCAAGGGTCTGTTCTTCAGGGTCTGTTCTTCAAGGGTCTGTTCTTTTAGTGTCTGTTCATCCAAGGTCTGATCTTCCAGGGTCTGTTTTTCTAGTGTCTGATCCTTCCGGATGTGTTCCTATAGCGTTTATTCGCTTAGGATGTGTTCCTCTAGGGTCTCTACTTCTAGGGTATGTTCATCTAGAGTGTGCTTCTCAGGAGTCTGTGCCTCTACTTGAAAAATTCCTTCAAATCACGCTTCCTAAATAACAAATTAAGAGAGTTAGGGGTACTAAAAGTGCCCTCGCTTCAATCAACAAGAAAATCTAAGGAATTTCCAAATAATGAAGAAGTTACTGAACTCCAAAAATCAGTTTGATCTTAAAAAATAAATTGCTCGACATTATTTGGAATCATATCTCATTTTAATGAAGTGTGCAGCAAGCGTCAAACCTTTTACAAATTTATTGATTTCAAACCATGGGATTTCCAATTTTTAACGTATTTTTTCATTTAATTTCACACCGACGAATGTATGTTCATGCGTGTTCCCTTGCATATGAATATAAATTTACAGATGTTTTCAATCAGGGATTCCTCGTCAAACAAGTAGTCATGTTGTCTGTTCTTGATTTAAAAAAAATTATCTACGTCTACTTCTCTTCATATGACAATAAAAAATCATGAGTTCATATAGAACCAAAGTCATACGATCGACAGGTGTCCTTTGCATTGAGTGTTACTTATTTATTCTTGGTCCTTAAAACTTTCCCACACTCTATTTCTCTCACGTATCTATCGCATATGCCGCCGTCTGAAGAAGAGCACCAATTTTATGAGTTACGCATGTTTGCGTGCACTTAACGCTGGTGATGACAGTTCTATAAAAAATAACGTCTCAAAGTGAAGGGTCCTTGCACTTTAAGAATTTCGAAGGTGCTTGAACTACAAGTGAGATTGAAACAAAATTATAGGCGAAGTATGAGATTGGTTTTATTTTTTTGTGAGTAACTAGTGAAAAGGCAATTTCTTGAGTTATGAATATCACGAGTTAAGAGAGAATGGAACATAATGCGATTATGTATGCATCATGATAACTTTCTCGGATATGGAAGTAACTGTGTATAAGAGATCTCTTGAGTGAGCAGCTAGATTATTTTCAGTTTGATAATTCATTTTATTATATCTGAATGAATACACATTAAAAACATTCGGAGAAGTAGTCATAACATTAAATGGAATGTAATTTGGTATTATGCTAAGTATGCCGATTTTGTTGTTTGCTGTTCGCTGGGAATAGCACCGAGGATGTTGGCTTCCAGTGCCATAACCGGTAGTTCCACCATTAACGAGAGCAGAATTGCGAATGTGCTGCTGATCCCCAAGTCCGCCCAAAATTCAAAGACCTGAGAATAAAAGGAAATTTTTTTGTTGGGTTTTTAGTAAAGATTATCATTTAAAGCTATGAAATCTTTATCTACGTGTATTTCTGTGGTGTCTATGTCTATGTCTATGTCTATGTCTATGTCTATGTCTATGTCTATGTCTATGCTATGTGCTTGTCTATGTCTATGTCTATGTCTATGTGGCGTTTAAAACACACTCACCATATCGTAGTCCGTGTAACTTGTAGCTGTTTTCTGTAGACCAAGGTTATTCATGTTCATAAAAGTTTTGACCAGATATATCGAATAACTGAGTTTTGCACCAACTTGCCAAATCGGGTGGGATAGAAAAGCATTAACTGATTCACTCAATCCCATGTAGCATGAATAAATAATCCAACATAAACTCAAAGCCCAACCGAAACGTCTCAGTGATTCGTATAAGGCCGATTCCAAAGGGGTTGGTTTTATGTTTCGTTGATAAAAAGATTGTGGCACAAAGAGTATAGCCATTATTATTGCTAGCCATAGAAGCCATCCAGAAGACAGCTTTAACTTTAAGTAAAAGACACAATGAAAGTATATAATAAAAGGCTGCATGAATAATTACATTCGATAGTTTCCGTGTCCGGTTTCGTTGTTGGAAAAGCAAATAGCCTAACAGGACTCCCATAACCCAAGGAGCGGCACGCATTTCTGTCGTATGGTTAACAAGGTCAAATGCACTGTTGCCTATAATCGTATTTCTAAATTCAAAGAAAACTACTTTGAAATAAATAAATATAGTATGATCTTCCAGGTTTCTTACTCATCAAGTTCAAAATTGCGCTCACCAGAGACAAGAAGGGTTATAAAAACTAAAAAATTCGACAAAAATGATACAAAAATTAAAATCGAACATGTTTTCTTTGGCCATTTCCACAATCCCTTCAATATCAAAGGGGACAAAAGAAATAATTGCATATCAGTCGCCAGGAACCAACTATGACCCATGCACTGTGGTAAAATTTTCATTAAAACGCTTTTAAATTTCTTCTGCAATAAAGAACTCGACTTACCAAGTCGCGTGTGGGAAAGTAGTTGCTGACATAAAAAAGAGCACGCCACCAATATTTCTGACATGTTTTTGATAAATTTAATGCATAATTGTACCACTGTGGACCTGTTCCAACGAAAATATAAAGTCCTGATGCAAATAATATGGTTGCCGCATACGCTGGTGTAATGCGTAGATAGCGATGAAGGTACATTAATTTTACATTGGTTAGACCATTTCTAGATTAAGTACAGGAAAAATTTTCTAAACATCAATTAACCCTAGTGATCTTTTGAATGTTACCTTCTATTCATCCTATTAAGTCCAGACCATGCGACCAGAAAACCACTCAAGAGTAGAAATGAATCTACCGATAGATGAGCAGCCATTAAAATTTTCCCAAAGGGCCTTTTAAATGTCTAAAAGTACAATAGTAATCATTGTAATCATTGACCGTGGGACCTTTTGCCTTCTGACCTCATTTATTCGATATCTATTCACATCCGGCCTGGCGGCGATCCACAAATAGGTGTGTCCATAGATATTCCATATTAAAGTGAGTACTCGTATGCCATTAAGACATTCAATCATGTTTGGAGACATCAAATTTCTCGGAGTGATTTCGAAGAGATATTTCCCGTTGGTCAAAAGCGAAAATGATTTCCATAAAGGATTCGGTTTGGCTAAAAGGATTTATTTTCTATTAACTTTAAAGCTGTCAACAGATATTTTTAAAGGACTTACCATTAACTTTGATTAAAATAAACTCGTAAAGACTACTGCATATCACCAGGATTAACATAAAAGTGAAAATAACACTGAAAACAAAAAATTTTAGATTGGTTAAGGGTGTTATAGTCAGGAATTGTTATTTTAAATTTCTTAAGAACGGACCAGTGGCAATAAGTTTTTAAGGAGAACTTCTTTGAGAAAATAAAGATTTTGAATATGAAAAGCCCACGTGCGAGCTGAAGAGAGACAGCGATGGAAAGAGAGAATGAGGGAGAAGTAACTAGAAAGAGGGGGAAAGAGATAGGAAAATAGGCAGAGGAAGAAATATAGACAGAGAAAGAAAAAGGAAGAGAGAGAGCGAAAGATAGAGAAAGAGAAAGAAAGAGACAGGAAGAGAGCGAGAGAAACAGAGCGAGAAAGAGAGAGAAAGGCAGAGAGAGAACGAGAAATGCAGGGAGAAAAAGGAGAAGAAGAGAGGAAAGAGAGAAGGAAGAGAGAGAGAGGAAGGAGAAGAGAGAGGAAGAGAGAAGGAGAGAAGAGAGAGAAGAGAGAGGAAAGGAGAGAGAGAGAGAGAGGAAGAGAGAGGAAGAGAGAGGAGAGAGGGAAGAGAGAGAGGAAGAGAGAGGAAGAGAGAGAGAGAAGAGAGAGGAAGAGAAGAGGAAGAGAGAGGAAGAGAGAGGAAGAGAGAGAAGAGGAGGAAGAGAGAGAAGAAGAGGAAGAGGAAGAGAGAGGAAGAGAGAGGAAGAGAGAGGAAGAGAGAGGAAGAGAGAGGAAGAGAGAGGAAGAGAGAGGAAGAGAGAGGAAGAGAGAGGAAGAGAGAGGAAGAGAGAGGAAGAGAGAGGAAGAGAGAGGAAGAGAGAGGAAGAGAGAGGAAGAGAGAGGAAGAGAGAGGAAGAGAGAGGAAGAGAGAGAGAAGAGAGAGGAAGAGAGAGGAAGAGAGAGGAAGAGAGAGGAAGAGAGAGGAAGAGAGAGAGAAGAGAGAGGAAGAGAGAGGAAGAGAGAGGAAGAGAGAGGAAGAGAGAGGAAGAGAGAGGAAGAGAGAGGAAAGAGAGAGGAAAGGAGAAGAAGGGAAAGAGAGGAAGAGAGAGGAAGAGGAGGAAGAGAGAAGAGAGAGAAGAGGAGGAAGAGAGAGGAAGAGAGAGAAAGGGGAAGAAGGAGAGATAGAGTGAGAAAGGGGAAGGGAAAGAAAGGGGAAGGGAAAGAGATAGAGAGAGAGGAAGAGAGACAACATGCCAACGGATATTATAAAACAGACTAAAAAGACAAACTAAATCAAATCCCTCCTGTGATTACCCTTAGATGATTGTACTTTCAACAAAATATCCCTTTACTTACATTCCAATTGTCGCGGCGGTAATATCCTTATTTGAAATTCCCTCCTCATTTATGTTAAGAGTAAATTTTAATCTCCAATTTTCAAAGTCTTTATCCTTCGACTCAAGGCCGAGAAGATTGAAAAATTGTTTGACCGTATTAAAATAGTTTGAGAAAAAACTAATCGTCTCATCCCTTTTACAAACGCTTGGCAAGCATACGCCCATAGCAAAAAGATTTGTTTCGATCTCTGTTCCATCGACATCATCCTTAAGGATAATTGCAAGTAAACTCGAATATTTGCCATGAAGAGGTTCGCCCGAATGAGTTGATGTAATTAAGGCGTCTTCGCACTCATGATAGCTTCCAAAGCTTACTATTTGACCAACCAATAGACCAGCCGGAACGAAACTCCATGCGTCGAAGACTAATTTTAAAAGAAGATTTCATGAAATTAATTTTGTAAAAGATTTCAATCGAACTTCACTATTCACAATGCAATGAACTGTTTTGATTTTCCTCCGCATATAAATCACTCAAAGCGTTCGAACAGTCCAAAGAAACATCGCTTGTTCTCAAGATTCTTTTGAGTTTATGCTCGTCGAATGGCTGGCGTATGAAATTTTTAAGAAGATTCCTAGGCATTCGATCGTATTTGATGTCTCCAAGAGAGAAAGTGAAAAATAAAAATAATATGGATGAACTGTAAAGTAGTCTAGATTTCATTTTTCCGATGTTCGATGCCCGAAAAGGCTTTTTACTATTGAAAAAAATCTTTAAATAGTTAGCCGGGGAAGCTACTTATGAGCTCTTAATTACCGTGGCTAATTTTAATAGGTGTGACTAGCTTTAGAATCAGAACGATTTGAAGCAGGCTAAAGTCGGTCAAGATCGACTTTGATAAACAGGAGGAATCGAGAAAAGTGGCAGTAAAATTGTGTGAGTAGGCGATGAGTCCAAAATAATTCCCGAAAGTGATATAAAAAAATCTGGAGTTGATTGAAACTAGCTTATAAAAATATCGCAAAACTGTTCGAGGTTTTTTATTAACTAAGACGAAGTATTTTTTTAAAGTCACTCTGGACTGACCCGTGCTAAAAACCTATTTGCAGGGGAATCTCTATATGGGTACGGGCACTCATTTTCGGTCAGTTATTGATCAAAAATATAAGTTTTGAATGTTCCTGGAACAGGTTTAAGGTTTCTTTTGTTTTGTGGACCAGCGTTTGGAACTGCACTCAATAACTGCAATAATCAAACGCTTCTGAGTCAAATTTTATTTTTAAATTTTGGGAAAGGCATTGGGAACCCAACATCAACATTTTCCAACTACTATAAATTAAGTTTTATTTTAGTAACTCCGATTAGGGCAATGAAGGAAGACTTTAGAAAAAAACTAAGTTCGATAATGAAGAATGAAATGGGCGTGGATCTCCTAAAGGAAAGTACCTGTAATATCGTATAGTTAAAATACAGTCGAACTTCCATAACTCGAAACAATACTATCCAAAGAAATAGTTAGAGTTATAGAATCTTCGGGCAACGTAAGTGAAATTGTATACAAAATATTCGCTATTGCCACCCTATTCAGTTCGAGTTATAGAAGTTCGAGTTATGGAAGCTTTGCAATTGTCTAATGCATTCCTGTATTTTTCCGATCTTTAGTTCCTCGCTAAAATACTTTATTTATTATATTTGAATGAATACACATTAAAAACATTCGGAGAAGTAGTCATAACATTAAATGACATGTAATTTGGTATTATGCTAAGTATGCCGATTTTTTTGTTTGCTTTTCGCTGGAAATAGCACCGAGGATGTTGGCTTCCAGTGCCATAAACGGTAGTTCCACCATTAACGAGAGCAGAATTGCGAATGTGCTGCTGGTCCCCAAGTCCGCCCAAAATTCAAAGACCTGAAAATAAAGGGAAATTTGTTGTTGTTGGATTTTAAGTAAAGATTATCATTTAAAGCTATCAAATCTTTATCTACGTGTATTAATGTGTCTATGTCTATTTTTATGTCTATGTCTATGTCTATGTCTATTTTTATGTCTATGTCTATGTCTATGTCTATGTCTATGTCTATGTCTAATGTCTATGTCTATGTCTATGTCTATAGTCTATGTCTATGTCTATTTTTATGTCTATGTCTATGTCTATGTCTATGTCTATGTCTATGTCTATGTCTATGTCTATGTCTATGTCTATGTCTATGTCTATGTCTATGTCTATGTCTATGTCTATGTCTATGTCTATGTCTATGTCTATGTCTATGTCTATGTCTATGTCTATGTCTATGTCTATGTCTATGTCTATGTCTATGTCTATGTCTATGTCTATGTCTATGTCTATGTCTATGTCTATGTCTATGTCTATGTCTATGTCTATGTCTATGTCTATGTCTATGTCTATGTCTATGTCTATGTCTATGTCTATGTCTATGTCTATGTCTATGTCTATGTCTATGTCTATGTCTATGTCTATGTCTATGTCTATGTCTATGTCTATGTCTATGTCTATGTCTATGTCTATGTCTATGTCTATGTCTATGTCTATGTCTATGTCTATGTCTATGTCTATGTCTATGTCTATGTCTATGTCTATGTCTATGTCTATGTCTATGTCTATGTCTATGTCTATGTCTATGTCTATGTCTATGTCTATGTCTATGTCTATGTCTATGTCTATGTCTATGTCTATGTCTATGTCTATGTCTATGTCTATGTCTATGTCTATGTCTATGTCTATGTCTATGTCTATGTCTATGTCTATGTCTATGTCTATGTCTATGTCTATGTCTATGTCTATGTCTATGTCTATGTCTATGTCTATGTCTATGTCTATGTCTATGTCTATGTCTATGTCTATGTCTATGTCTATGTCTATGTCTATGTCTATGTCTATGTCTATGTCTATGTCTATGTCTATGTCTATGTCTATGTCTATGTCTATGTCTATGTCTATGTCTATGTCTATGTCTATGTCTATGTCTATGTCTATGTCTATGTCTATGTCTATGTCTATTCTATGTCTATGTCTATGTCTATGTCTATGTCTATGTCTATGTCTATGTCTATGTCTATGTCTATGTCTATGTCTATGTCTATGTTATCTATGTCTATGTCTATGTCTATGTCTATGTCTATGTCTATGTCTATGTCTATGTCTATGTCTATGTCTATGTCTATGTCTATGTCTATGTCTATGTCTATGTCTATGTCTATGTCTATGTCTATGTCTATGTCTATGTCTATGTCTATGTCTATGTCTATGTCTATGTCTATGTCTATGTCTATGTCTATGTCTATTCTATGTCTATGTCTATGTCTATGTCTATGTCTATGTCTATGTCTATGTCTATGTCTATGTCTATGTCTATGTCTATGTCTATGTCTATGTCTATGTCTATGTCTATGTCTATGTCTATGTCTATGTCTATGTCTATGTCTATGTCTATGTCTATGTCTATGTCTATGTCTATGTCTATGTCTATGTCTATGTCTATGTCTATGTCTATGTCTATGTCTATGTCTATGTCTATGTCTATGTCTATGTCTATGTCTATGTCTATGTCTATGTCTATGTCTATGTCTATGTCTATGTCTATGTCTATGTCTATGTCTATGTCTATGTCTATGTCTATGTCTATGTCTATGTCTATGTCTATGTCTATGTCTATGTCTATGCTAGTCTATGTCTATGTCTATGTCTATGTCTATGTCTATGTCTATGTCTATGTCTATGTCTATGTCTATGTCTATGTCTATGTCTATGTCTATGTCTATGTCTATGTCTATGTCTATGTCTATGTCTATGTCTATGTCTATGTCTATGTCTATGTCTATGTCTATGTCTATGTCTATGTCTATGTCTATGTCTATGTCTATGTCTATGTCTATGGCTATGTCTATGTCTATGTCTATGTCTATGTCTATGTCTATGTCTATGTCTATGTCTATGTCTATGTCTATGTCTATGTCTTGTCTATGTCTATGTCTATGTCTATGTCTATGTCTATGTCTATGTCTATGTCTATGTCTTGTCTATGTCTATGTCTATGTCTATGTCTATGTCTATGTCTATGTCTATGTCTATGTCTATGTCTATGTCTATGTCTATGTCTATGTCTATGTCTATGTCTATGTCTATGTCTATGTCTATGTCTATGTCTATGTCTATGTCTATGTCTATGTCTATGTCTATGTCTATGGCTATGTCTATGTCTATGTATGCTATGTAATATCACTACTCAGCCATTCTAGTCTAGTGTCTATAAGCTATGTCAGGTTGTTATGTCTTGTAGATGTCCAAGGTATGCTATTCATGTCTATGCAGTAGTAACTTTCTTTGTACCATGAGTATATCGAATAACTGAGATTTCACCATATCGTAGTGCGTTAATCGGGTGTTTTTGTAGACAAAGCAATTAACTGATTCATAAACAATTTTGACCAGATATATCGAATAATAGTTTTACCAATTCCAAATCGGGGGATAGACCAAAGCATTAACTGATTCACTCAATCCCATGTAGCATGAATAAATAATCCAACATAAACCCAAAGCCCAACCGAAACGTCTCAGTGATTCGTATAAGGCCGATTCCAAAGGGGTTGGTTTTATGTTTCGTTGATAAAAAGATTGTGGCACAAAGAGTATAGCCATTATTATTGCTACCCATAGAAGCCATCCAGAAGACAGCTTTAACTTTAAGTAAAACACACAATGAAAGTATATAATAAAAGGCTGCATGAATAATTACATTCGATAGTTTCCGTTTCCGGTTTCGTTTTTTGAAAAGCAAATAGCCTAACAGGACTCCCATAAACCAAGGAGCGGCACGCATTTCTGTCGTATAGTTAACAAGGTCAAATGCACTGTTGCCTCCAATCGTATTTCTAGAATTCAAAGAAAACTACATTGAAATAAATAAATATGGTATGATCTTCCAGGTTTCTTACTCATCAAGTCCAAAATTGCGCTCACCAGAGACAAGAAGAGTTATAAAAACTAAAAAATTCGACAAAAATGATAAAAAAATTAAAATCGAACATGTTTTCTTTGGCCATTTCCACAATCCCTTCAATATCAAAGGGGACAAAAGAAATAATTGCATATCAGTCGCCAGGAACCAACTATGACCCATGCACTGTGGTAAAAATTTCATTAAAAAGCTTTTAAATTTCTTCTGCAATAAAGAACTCCACATACCAAGTCGCCTGCGGGAAAGTAGTTGCTGACATAAAATAGAGCACGCCACCAATAATTCTGACATTTTTTTGACAAATGCAACGCATAACTGTGCCAGTGTGGACCTGTTCCAACGAAAATATAAAGTCCTGATGCAAATAATATGGTTGCCGCATACGCTGGTGTAATGCGTAGATAACGATGAAGGTACATTAATTTTACATTGGTAAGGCCATTTCTAGATTAATTAAAGGAAAAAATTTCTAAAACATTATTTCAACCTTTTGATCTTTTTTATTTTACCTTCTATTCATTCTTCTGAGACCAGACCATGCGACCAGAAAACCACTCAAGAGTAGAAATGAATCTACAGATAGATGAGCAGCCATTAAAATTTTCGTGAAGGGCCTTTTAAATGTCTAAAAGTAAGTACAATAGCAATAATCATTGAGCGTGGAAGGTTTTTCCTTTCTGACCTCAGTTTTTCGATATCTATTCACATCCGGTCTAGCGGCCGTCCACAAATAGGTGTGTCCATAGATATTCCATATTAAAGTGAGTACTCGTATGCCATTGAGACATTCAATCATGTTTGGAGACATCAAATTTCTCGGAGTGATTTCGAAGAGATATTTCCCGTTGGTCAAAAGCGAAAATGATTTCCATAAAGGATTCGGTTTGGCTAAAAGGATTTATTTTCTATTAACTTTAAAGCTGTCAACAGATATTTTTAAAGGACTTACCATTAACTTTGATTAAAATAAACTCGTAAAGACTACTGCATATCACCAGGATTAACATAAAAGTGAAAATCACACTGAAAACAACAAATTTTAGATTGGTTAAGGGTGTTATAGTCAGGAATTGTTATTTTAAATTTCTTAAGAACGGACCAGTGGCAATAAGTTTTTAAGGAGAACTTCTTTGAAAAAATAAAGATTTGGAATATGAAAAGCCCACGTGCGAGCTGAAGAGAGACAGCGATGGAAAGAGAGAATGAGAGGGAAGTAACTAGAAAGAGGGGAAAAGAGATAGAAAAATTGGCAGAGGAAGAAATATAGACAGAGAAAGAAAAAGGAAGAGAGAGAGAGAAAGATAGAGAAAGAGAGAAGAAGAGAGCGGTAGGGAGAGGAAGAGTGAGCAAGAAAGAGGTAGAGAGGGGAAGCGAGGGGAAGCGAGAGGAAGACAGAGGAAGAGAGAGGAAGAGACCAGAAGAGAGAGGAAGAGAGAGGAAGAGAGAGGAAGAGAGAGGAAGAGAGAGGAAGAGAGATGAAGAGAGAGGAAGAGAGGGGAAGAGAGAGGAAGAGAGAGGAAGAGAGAGGAAGAGAGGAGGAAGAGAGAGGAAGAGAGAGGAAGAGAGAGAGGAAGAGAGAGGAAGAGAGAGGAAGAGAGAGGAAGAGAGAGGAAGAGAGAGGAAGAGAGAGGAAGAGAGAGGAAGAGAGAGGAAGAGAGAGGAAGAGAGAGGAAGAGAGATGAAGATAGGGGAACAGAGAGGAAGAGAGGAAGAGAGAGGAAGAGAGAGGAAGAGAGAGGAAGAAGAGGAAGAGAGAGGAAGAGAGGAAGAAGGGAAGAGAGAGAAGAGAGAGGAAGAGAGAGGAGAGGAGAAGAGAGAGGAAGAGAGAGGAAGAGAGAGGAAGAGAGAGGAAGAGAGAGGAAGAGAGAGGAAGAGAGAGGAAGAGAGAGGAAGAGAGAGGAAGAGAGAGGAAGAGAGAGGAAGAGTGAGGAAGAGTGAGGAAGAGTGTGGTAGAGTGATGAAGAGAGGGGAAGGGAAAGAAAGGGGAAGGGAAAGAGATAGAGAGAGAGGAAGAGAGACAACATGCCAACGGATATTATAAAACAGACTAAAAAGACAAACTAAATCAAATCCCTCCTGTGATTACCCTTAGATGATTGTACTTTCAACAAAATATCCCTTTACTTACATTCCAATTGTCGCGGCGGTAATATCCTTATTTGAAATTCTCTCCTCATTTATGTTAAGAGTAAAGTTTAATCTGCAACTTTCAAACTCTCTATACTTCGACTCAAGGCCGAGAAGATTGAAAAATTGTTTGACCGTATTAAAATAGTTTGAGAAAAAATCAATCGTCTCATCCCTTTTACAAACGCTTGGCAAGCATATGCCCATAGCAAAAAGATTCGTTTCGATCTCTGTTCCATCGACATCATCCTTAAGGAGTGTTACAAATAAACTCGAATATTTGCCATTTAGAGGCGCGCCCGAATGAGTTGATGTAATTGAGGCGTCTTCGCACTCATGATAGCTTCCAAAGCTTATTATTTGACCAACCAATAGACCAGCCGGAACGAAACTCCATGCGTCGAAGACTAATTTTAAAAGAAGATTTCATGAAATTAATTTTGTAAAAGATTTCAATCGAACTTCACTATTCACAATGCAATGAACTGTTTTGATTTTCCTCCGCATATAAATCACTCAAAGCGTTCGAACAGTCCAAAGAAACATCGCTTGTTCTCAAGATTCTTTTGAGTTTATGCTCGTCGAATGGCTGGCGTATGAAATTTTTAAGAAGATTCCTAGGCATTCGATCGTATTTGATGTCTCCAAGAGAGAAAGTGAAAAATAAAAATAATATGGATGAACTGTAAAGTAGTCTAGATTTCATTTTTCCGATGTTCGATGCCCGAAAAGGCTTTTTACTATTGAAAAAAATCTTTAAATAGTTAGCCGGGGAAGCTACTTATGAGCTCTTAATTACCGTGGCTAATTTTAATAGGTGTGACTAGCTTTAGAATCAGAACGATTTGAAGCAGGCTAAAGTCGGTCAAGATCGACTTTGATAAACAGGAGGAATCGAGAAAAGTGGCAGTAAAATTGTGTGAGTAGGCGATGAGTCCAAAATAATTCCCAAAAGTGATATAAAGAAATCTGGAGTTGCTTGAAACTAGCTTATAAAAATATCGGAAAACTGTTCGAGGTTTTTTATTAACTAAGACGAAGTATTTTTTTAAAGTCACTCTGGACTGACCCGTGCTAAAAACCTATTTGCAGGGGAATCTCTATATGGGCACGGGCACTCATTTTCGGTCAGTTATTGATCAAAAATATAAGTTTTGAATGTTCTTGGAACAGGTTTAAGGTTTCTTTTGTTTTGTGGACCAGCGTTTGGAACTGCACTCAATAACTGCAATAATCAAACGCTTCTGAGTCAAATTTTATTTTTAAATTTTGGGAAAGGCATTGGGAACCCAACATCAACATTTTCCAACTACTATAAATTAAGTTTTATTTTAGTAACTCCGATTAGGGCAATGAAGGAAGACTTTAGAAAAAAACTAAGTTCGATAATGAAGCATGAAATGGGCGTGGCTCTCCTAAAGGAAAGTACCTGTAATATCGTATAGTTAAAATACAGTCGAACTTCCATAACTCGAAACAATACTATCCAAAGAAATAGTTAGAGCTATAGAAACTTCGGGCTAGGTAAGTAAAATTGTATACAAAATATTCGCTATTGAAACCCTTTTCAGTTCGAGTTATAGAAAATTCGAGTTGTGAAAGTTCGGGGTAAGGAAGCTTGTGTGTATTTCCAATTTTAATAATTGTCTAAGGTTTTCCTTTAATTTTCCCCATCTTTATTTCCTCGCTAAATGAGCGAGCCACTCCAAAATTCTCTTGAAAAATTGTAGGGTGTAGCAAACTCCACCCATACAGATTGTAGCTTTCTTATTTATTTATTTTTGACTTCTTATCGATATAGTCCTACCTTCATGCAGTTCACTTGGCAGTTGTTTGACGAAAATAATTTCAATACTCATGTTGTAAAACCTTTTTTCCTCATAGGTACATGTTTCGAAAAGGAATGTTTTTTGAATCGTAAACAATTGCAATGCTTTTCAGATTCTAACTTTAGGAAAAAGAAACCAATTTTTATTGTTTTTTTTTTTTTGTTTCATGGCAGATAAAATAAACCTCGCACACGAAGTAATAAAAATAAATTGAGATCAACTTTCGATGAATAGGAAAATGAAAATCACCTCCTGCACAGATGTCTTAAATTATATATTCAATAAAAAAACGTGTTTTCTGAAAAAGCAAAACGAGCGGCAAAGAGATGAGGCGTAGGATTTATTAATAAAAAATATAAAAAAAATTATAAAAAATAAGGACGAACGAGTTGACAAAACAACAACACTTCTCTTGTGAAATGAACCGAGAAGTGCAATTGCCTTCGACATTAATAAGAAATATATCGAACTGCAAGGCATTATGCTCGGTTTGGAATGAAGTGCACGACACGATGAGGTGAATCGAAGAATCGAGTGATGGCTTTCCTCTCGAGTCGAATCGAGTCGACTCGAACGTATGGGAATGTGCATATGGAAATGAAGACGAGATACTTTCCATGTTTATACGAGTATTATAGTAGGTATATACCTAGATTTTTTGTTCGAAAAAATTATTATTTCGAATCGAAAATGGGCATGATACGATGCTATTCTTTTGTCTCATATGCATAAATAAATTAAATTGTTGGATGACTTCGAAATTGGAAGAACGCATTTGAATTTCGCAAAAGTCATTTCAAGATGAAAAATAGTTTTTTTTATAAAAAAAAAAAATGAAATAAGAATGAGGAAAAATTATTGATTCAGATTTGAGAAGAAAATTAAGAAAGGAACCGCAAAGGATGATCCGTAAAAGTGAAATAAATTGGTTCTATTGAAGTTAGGGAAAATAAATCTCGGAGGTATGATGTATTTAACTTGAAGAGCTATAGAGATATGAGAGGTATTTTCGCGCTTTTTTTTTATCGCAGACATTTCTTCATTTCGGTCAAGATCTATTTACTGATCGGAAAGGGTTTCAAATGAACATTGAATATTTCATTATTTTTTGGAGAATTTTTCACTCGGTTTTTATTTGATCTTACTTAGCAGAGAACGTCTGGGCTTCTGTAATTGGTAGGTACAGTCAAACTTCCATAACTCGAACCACCATTATCCAATTAAAAAGTTCGAGTTTTAGAGACTTCGGTTAAGCGAAACGAAATTGTCTATAAAATATTCGCTATGGCCACCCGATTCAGTTCGAGTTATAGAAAATTTGAGCTAAAAATGTTCGATCGACGGAAGTTTGATTGTAGTTCTGTAAGAAGGTGCGCTGAAGTCGCTTCATCCTTTTGGCAAAATGAAATCCCATCTTCCGTTCTCGGTAAATGATAATGGCGTCTAAGCTTAATTCAAGAAGTACTTGCCTCCTTGATCGTCGTTTTGAACTGCTGAAGAAACTCTGAAGGTATATATGATATAAGGGCAGATGCCCTTAATGAGAATCAATTACAAAGTCAATTCATATTGTACATATTTTTATAATTTCATTGTAGTCAAGTCATTCCTGAAAGTGTTGAATTTATCAATATTATTTTTGAGATAATGGCACTTAAAGCTTTGATGGGGTTCGTTGGTGATAATTAGATTGGCTCAATCTCATTCTTGATACCAAAAATGGACAAAGAGCTCTTAAGTGGCTCTTAAGTCGACGAGTTACTTCTAGAAGATCCATGGACTAATCCTAAATGACCTAAAACACTTCTCTGCAAACTGTTGCATTTCATAATTGGAGCTAAACATGAAATAGCATGGTCAGTTCACGATTCTTACACCTCATAACTCTTGAATAAACGTAAGACCATAATTAAAAATGGTGCACGAAGTACCGTTCGGACTTGGCTCAGGGGACCAATTGCATCTTCAATGATCAACCATCAAAAATTGTAACAGATAAACATCATATATTGGAGTGATCTAGCCTATTTCAGAGACTATTCATCAAAATAAGATTAGTCGAATTCAATGAAGAGTTGGATATATCAAAATGGCACCCCAAGGATTTCCATTTCAGTCTTTATTGTGACCTTGGTAAAGTATCAAACTCAAGCACACGCCATTCCAACTTCGAAAAAAAAAAAAAAAAATTGAAGAAAAATAAAAAAGGGCAAAATTTGCAGCCAACTCGAAAACTCATCGAAAGCAACACTTTGAATTTAGGGCATTTTTTTAGAACGTTTCGTTCGTTATTCAAAACATGATTTATGTTCTGCATGCGTGGGCATTTCTCATTGATATCGGCAACAGAGGACTTCGTCTTCGAGACATAATGGAATTCACTTTTCGTTCCAAAAAAAAAAATATCACAAAATATGTAAGAATAAAAGCAATGCAATATCTGAGCAAAAAAAAACTTACATTTAGCATGCGAAATTCTTTTAATGACACCGAGTCCGCTGCAACTTTCATTTGGCGCATGTTCAAACGAAAAAGTGCACAAAAGCGGCAACCTCATTATGCACATTGCTCTGTAATATTTCGCCGTAGATGATATTCTGCATCAGCATCGCTTTTTATGCTTTCATTAAAAAAGCATTAAAGGCATTTATTGCGGCCGGAGCTGGGCTCTATCCATATATTTTTCTGCTATTTGTTCTACCCTTCCCCCCTATCGCTCTCTCTTTCTCTCTCTCTCTCTCTCTCAATCACGTGCTGTCCTCCTTTTTGTTTTGCGTTTGTTGCAATAAGTTTTTACTATCTTTCGGCTGACATCATCCAATCAAGTTGTCAGCGTGCTCATAACGCTCAACATTGCACAGCCAGCAAGTTCTGTTGAGTCAATGTTTATGAGCAACTAATAATGAAAGTTTCATGAGGTCATTTCGGGCGTGATTTATATATTTTCAAAATTAAAATTTCCCAACAAAGGCTTTTTTCCCCACTATCTTTCTCGCTACATATTTTTGGCTTTTCCTTTTTTTTTGTTCGCCTCACATGGGAATGTTTATTGCGCAAAAAACAATTTTTTCTCTTTTCGGATTACAACCAAGAAATGCGCTGCTCATCAACTTAGAGGAGCATAAAATGAAGCTTTCATATTTGCCTTTGAGATTTCGTTGTTTTTCGTCATTGAAGAAGAGATTTCCCTACTTATTAACATAGGCCTGCCGCATCAGGAATGGCTTTAAAATAATACGAAAAACAAAACAAAACAAAAACAAACATGAGAAAAAAGAAACAAAAAAACAATTTAATACAAAAATCATGTTTGAAGTAACGCTTCAATTATGCGGTGAGTGATGAGCCAATGTGACAAACTAAAGCAGAGGTTCTTAATGCATGGGCCGACGACAGCATAATATATCTCAAATATAGAAACTAATTTACGATCGATAGAAAACCCAATGACATGTATGCGTGTGTTCATGGGCACCTATGTAAATGAAACCGAAAAAGTTTGAGAAACTCTGAATTAGGGACATTCAAATGCATTGGGGTTGCTTCAAAGAAAGTAATTACTTTCTATGAAGACAAACAAGACATTTCCGCTTAAATTGCTAGTCAAAGAGCTGAGAAGGAGTTAATTTCGAATTTTCTTTTTTTGAAAATCGTGAGAAAAACTGAAATCCCCCTCGAAAAAAAAAACTGAAAATTTTGTTAATGATCCGCGAAAAAAATATTCGATTCTCACAGGTATTAAAACGAACGTATATTTCGTTTTTTAACAAAATTTTCTCATTCAAATACAACCAGTGTTGACAGTTCAATGCCTTTGCAGAGCTGTCAAAATGCTCTTTGCAAATGATAAAGAACTCTGGGCTCTTGTTACGATCCATTTTAACACAAATTATGCTAATTAGAATCGATATCAAGTGTCGTTTAGAGATATTTCTGAATTCCGTTTTTTGATTTCTGTCATTTAAGCATACCCATTGAATAGTTGCATGTGATGGAAAATGGAAAAATTCAAAGAGAAAATGACAAAAAAAAAAAATGTTTAAAAAATCGGCCTTATCATTACGATTCAAAGAGATAAATCATAGTATATTCCAGTAATTCAATACTGCATCTAAGTAATGAAGCAAATCCATTGACATCTAACGATCCATGTTTGTCATGGTAGTGGAAATATGGTAGTGACATTAGAAATGTGTCAATGACTCTGCAGTGCGCTTGTCACAATGTCAATCATTGCGATGTGTCATGTGTAGAAAGTAGATTTTTCATTTCGATTGTAGCACCTACCAACAAACACGATGGAATCTAGAAATCCGAATGTCGAGTTCTCCGCTTCTCCTTCTATGATGAACGTGTGTACAAATTGCCAGGAGCGAATTCAAATACGGAGGGCATTTAAGATAAGAGACAAATGTATGTTATTGAGACAAATGAAACAATATTGTGGTAACAAGTAGTTTGATAAAGGTAGACATACCGCAAAAATGAACCGGATTTATGTTGCTCATATCGGCAAAAAAGTGTTTCTTTATATGTCGAACTCTTATACAGAACTCTTGTCCTGTTATGGATTGCAGATATTGGTTTATACTTCTATTTTATTAACAGATACGTAAGTTGAACTCTTATACTGTACTCTTATACTGTTGTTTTGGGCTGTAGTTTTATACCTTTCTCTTATACTGTTCTCTTACACCGTTGTTTTGTACTTTCAGTTTTATACTCTTCTCTTATACTATTCTTTTATACTGCAGTTTTTCACTGTTCTCTTATACTGTAGTTTTATACTTTTCTCTTATACTCTTATCCTATAATGTTATCTTTTACTATTCTCGGTTTATGTTATTACATACTGTTCTCTTACACTGCACTCTTATAACGTTCTCTTTACTGTTTTCTTGTACTTTTCTCTTATAATTTTCTTTTATACTTTTGTCTTATACTTTTATCTTATACTGCAATCTTATACTGCTCTCTTATACTGTTCTTTTGTTCTGTTTCCTTTTACTGTACTCTTATAACTTTCTTATACATGGCACTCTTATACTCTTAAGGACTTATTTCTTTTTCACTAAAAGAAAAAAAAAATTGAGCTTTTTATAGTTGTTAACTGTATATGTATGTATATTTATAATCCCATATTCAGGGAATGCTTACAACCGGGGAACATATCGCACACTAATCACTAAATCGGCACAATTCTAAATTTTGCATTTCTCGGGCAAACAGCCTATAACTGTCGACGTCTGTACAATCATTTTTTTTTTCTAAACTTATTTTATTCTTAATTAACTGCAGAATCAATAAATATCAATGTTTATTTTCTAAGTGTTCCTTTTCCTGCAGTAAAATGTTGGCGAACATGAAAAAATTGATTTAAAAAATTTTGAGTTGTGCCGGTTTAGTGATTAGTGTGCGATATGTACATACATTTATATAGAGCAGCCTGTGTCGATTTATTGGAACAATTACTTCTCCCATTTATTATTTCTATTGGCACCCAAATACGAATGCTACATTCCAATTCTTCCTCTGTAGCGGCTTTCTGCGCCCAGGGCCTCAAAGCGGATTGATACAGCACTGAGTGTACATAGGTATTCTACATATTTAATTCTTAAAAGTACTTGTACCCACAATGGCAAAAGGCTTGAATTCGAAAAAAAAAAACTGATTGCAGTTCTTTCAATTTAGATTTGATTTCTATGTGTTCGTGTCACTCCACTCCACTCGATATTGCAGTGACTGCTGCTGCTGCTGCCGCTGCTGCCGCTGCTGCTGCTGCTGTGACTTGACCTCTTGACAAGTTGTAAAGGAAATGTGCAAGAATATCGCAGGCACAAGCAAGGAACTGCCACATGTGAGCCGCTCAAATGTCGACAATATCGAGTACTTCAAATTGACTGTATATTCGAAAACAACGAATGACATGAGAAATCAATGGCATGACATAGAAGACAATGACTTTGCATACTAATAATATTTATGAATAGAAAAGAGACGAGAGAGAGAGAGAGAGAGAGAGAGAGAGAGAGAGAGAGAAGAGAGAAGAGAAAAGAAACAATCATTGCATCTTCTCTAACAAACTGTCCCAAAGGAATAAATTCTCCATACGAAATTTAAGTACCAAAATGATTTATCTACGAATTTGACAATTACGCTTTGCTACTTGCACTTTTTATGGATTCCCAATGAAATACTTATTCGCCTAATTAATATGAATGGCTGCTCGAGAGTGCAGGTTTTATGTGCCATAATTCATGCGTAATGACTTAAGTGAGAATTATAGAAAAAATAATAAAAAGAAGAAGAAGAAGAAAGAAAGAAAAAAAAACGACGGCAAAGGAAAATGGAAAATTAGTAGCAGGAAATATAAAAAATAAAATTCGTTGACATTTATTGATTTCGCTTGGAGTTGAAAAGTCGAAGAAGAAGTCTGTGGGCGTGATCCGAAAATATATCCAAGCACACACGCACACACTCAATTATTTATATGTATGTATAATTTTTTTTATGTGCATCTCGCGTATGTGACATGGCCGCGAACATCAATTTCAATTTAAAATGCATTGACAAATTTTCTGTCATTCACACGCAATTCAATTAGTTTGCAATTAATGAGGCCTTACAAAAGTTGCCATGGGATCCTCGCAGGGTGGCTGCATGTTGTCTTTTACCGAACAAATAAATACGTACATACATGCATGGGTGTCTGTGTGGATGTGTTGGACATGCCGCCTGCCAACCGATTACGAGTCGATGGGAATCGAATCGAAGCGACATTTTCCAATTGCTAAATTCAACGTAATCACGGTGACCAATGCAGTTAATTGCTTTTACTTTTAATTGGCTATAATTTTGGTTTCAGGAAGCTAATGAATGGATTTCATGTTCGTGCTAGCGAAACCAAAGAAGCAAAAGAGAGGATATTGCAAAAAATTAATGGCATTTTTTTTTTGTTTTTGAATGGACAAGCCCTTAAAAAGAATCGATTGCTTTGTCGAGATTGGTCATAATTTTTATCACATGAATCGTTGGAAATCGATTTTTTTAATGGAATTAAAAACCTTAGATGTCGGGTAAGTTAACATGACTGAAAGACTTAATTATAGCTGGGTAACAACGATAAATATATCACGCCCATTTTATCCCAGTTTATCTTCATGTAATTTTTTCCTCTAGAAAGCGGTTCTAACTAGGGGTCATACTGTTTTCAGGGCCATGAGACTTCCCTTCTCTGTGATTCAAGAGTTTCTACTTCTACTTAGCATTGCTACAGTCCAAGGAAAATCTCACATGAGGTTTCTAATATCCACTGTCACATCTTTAGGGAATTGGTCGACCCTTTGTGTGATCTAGACATTAGTGCTGTCTCAACTAGACCCGATGCGAGACTTTTGGGCAGCTAAACCTACAGTTTATGGACGACTTTACATACATGAAAATTGTTTTCGAAGAGTACTTCGATGGAATCTTAAATACTTTTTGCTTGAGCTTGTTGGGCATATGTCCCCCGGTATTGGAGCTATACCCATTGAGCTATACCCATTTAAAACTCAAAAGTCATCTACCAATAAAAAAATTTTTTTTTAAATTTTTTATATAAAAAACCCCTGAAGTATGCTTCGAAATATTTAAAATACTAACAAAAAAATTTATGATTTTTGAGTTTTAATCGTTTATAACTCCCTAATCCGACATTTTATCATAACGGTGTTTTCGGAAGAATTACTTGGCATATCTCAGAGTACCTTTCGGTGTTAGCTTAGAATACCAAACTGCAACTCATACATAGATATGGGCCAAAAAGTGGTTAAAAAAACTTTAAAAAAATTTTTTGCATGAGGGGTACCGATAACTCAAAACACTTATGATGCAGTTCGATTCCTCGTGTCCGATATAGGGGAAACCGTTAAAATCGGTCTTGTTTTTTTTTCGACTACCACAGTGTTATGGTCTGTAATTTGAGGAAGTTCTTACAGTCGAACTTCCGTAACTCAAACTTCAATAATCGGGACTTGTATAACCCAAGTAGGGATGGTCAAAAACATCGATATATCAAAACATCGATATTTTTAAAACGATATGTGGAAAATTTATACTGATATTTTTTCTCGACGATATATCGTTCATCGATATATACTTTTCCCGACATCGAAAGCGATGTTTTATATATGTCTGTCGTTGTAAAAATGTGCTTCACACGTATTTCTCTTGGATATAAAGCGGCATTTTAATCGTTTATGTCGTATCTTATCGTATCATATCTTATCATTCCATCTGAGAACTCGAAAACGTCCTTTTTTACACTCGAAGTTTTGTCTAAAATATGTACAGTGTACTCTGTCTTAAGCAAACACCTACGGGACCGAAATATCTGTTCGCTTAACAGAGGTGTTCGCTTAAAAGAAAAGATTTGAGAAGCAGGAGCACTAGAAAATTCTGAAATCTGTCAGTTTAGAGTAGTGTCCGCTAGGAGGGTTCTCCTAAAGCAAAAGGTACACTGTACTGTATTTGAGTACAATAGTCATTTTTAATTGGTATTTATAATGTCGATATATCGAAAACTCGATATTTCTCCCCCGATAGTATCGTTTCAATTTCGATGCTTTTTAAATAAATCTATACGATATATATCGATGTATTTTCCCATTTTGCCCATCCCTAAGCCCAAGGCAGGAGCGTTTAGAGCGTCTTTAGCTCAGGACGATTTCTTTCGATAGCAGTGATCTACTTATGTTACCAAAAGTACGATTGCATTTCTGTTCCTTAAAAGGCCAAATTCAACAATTTAATTCCCCATTTCAAATACCAAATTTCTTTGAGTCATGCACATTAAAAAAACTCCCTTAAAAAATGAGTCCTCAAGATGAAATTTTTTCGTTTGTTTTTATTTTTTTACAATGACAAATTTCTAAAATTTAATGGCTTTTCTTTTCACTTTATTCACACCCAATAATGTCGGTGTATATGCAACATGAATTTGTTAACATACACAACAAAATATCGGCAGCCGCCAAAAAATGATGAAATTCCTGCTCGGATTTGTTTACATCATGGCTGCAAGTTGGATGCAATAAACACAGCCGGCCTGGATCACACTTGAGCGGCGGAGTTTTTTCTTTTTGATCTCATCGCGTATAAATGCAATAATTTTTTTAAACATTTTTCTTGTCTCTTTAAGCGTTCAGAATTGGAGTTTTATGAAGACATGAAGGAAAAAAATTGTGTTTTTTTTTTTATCTGGAGCAATTCATAAAAATCACTTTAATCACATAAAATAAACAAGGCAATTCCGAATGAATTAGAAGAGTGCCATAAAAGCCCACGCCGACCAATTCGTCGAAAAAATTAATTATCTTTTTGTTCTCGACATTCGAAAATTTTGTTGTGTTCTATTTTCTCGAATTTATTCATTTCAGTTTTAATGAAAAAACGTGTCTTTTTTTCCATTCATTGGTAAGACGTTTGGATGGCGACCAAAATCGATGTCAACGTCGCGATGTGCCGGCGATGCTCGATATCAAGTGATTTTATGTGATTTCATTTTGTGAATGGAGCACATTAATGAGCGTTTCTCTCTAGCCAGGGAGGTTTTTTTTTGTTGCTTCATATTTTTTTTTTTTCATTTAATTGAAATTTTATTTGCGAGATTTTTGGAGCTTTAATTAAATGATTTTTTTGTTTGAATGGGAGTAACATCTCTTCATCGGTATATGTACAGTTGGTCCTCCAAACTCTCTACTGGAAGGATCTGACCACTCAAATGAATTTTTTCTAAGCAGCTCCTTGCGGACATTCCTCTTAAGCGGACACTTTTTGGGATGCTCTAGTGCTTCTGCTATTCAATTAGTTTCCTCTCAATAGAAAACCCTTTGTTAGCTCAGGAGAAAGAACACTGTTCTTTAAGCGTCAATAAAAGGAAGAATGTGATCTTGATCCTTTTATATTTCCTTCTCAATGTTTTGATATTGGAAGAAATATTTCCAAATCCGCAGAGAAAAATTCCCCGGGAATATTTAGAATCGGGCTGTATATCTTTAAAAGATCGGGACTGTAAGAAATCTTCAAAAGTTTCACATTGTCTCGTTATCCTCCATCCGCAAGGGGAACCATTAATGGTTTACGGGCATGGCAAACCCGCGGACCCTAGCCAAATCTTGCCGCAAAATTTTCGCTTTTTCTGTTATTGATGCATTGACGGTCCGAATTTACCGCCCCTGATAATTTCCGATCTATGCAGCTAAGTTTTGTTGCCTTTAAATTAAATCCGCCACTGTCTAAACTCTTTTTTTTATCATCAGATCTCCTCAGGCAAAGGAATTTTACATACGTAGAGGTGCCTATACTGGGGCATTGACAATATGGGTGTTTTTTTTTGGGACAAAACTGATACTGAGATGACTGACAACTGCTATGAACTCGAGAGGTTGTCTCTTCTTCAACGTTTTTTGATGGTTCTTACTAGGGATGGGCGATATCTGCAGAAGTATCGACTTCAATAATATCAATTGAAAACAGTATCGATAAGCACCTATCACGAAAATGTATCGATATATCGACTAATATTATTCTTTATTAATTTGTTAATCAAAATACCTTTTTTCTGCGCTTTAGCACAATGGGTAATTTGATTTGGGTATACAGCCCTGTTATTGATCAAAATTTAAAGGAACTTTAAAATAGATTTTCATCTAGATCAATTGATTTCAATCGATTTAAATGTAATTGCACCATTTTATTAAAACGGGAGTAAATAAAAACTGTAGAAAACAGGTACATTCGGGAATTAAGGTGGACCATTTCGCATCAAAAAAGCCTCTCTTGCTCTTTTAAAACGCAGGCGATGATCCAAAAATATCGTTTTGCCATATTGGAGTTTGAATTTAGATTTTCAATATATCGAAATGAAAAATGTTACTCGGAATTTTTTATAGATATCCCAAAAATATCGATATTTACCTATATACTTCTTCCATGAAGTACCAACAAAGTAGGACAAAAAATTAAATGATTAAAAACTTAGAAGTCGGCCTCTGTGCCGTAGTTGGCTGAGATGACAATTCGAATACGAAGCAAGAGGCCCTGGGTTCGACTCCCAGCTGAGGTCGTGGATGTTTGTGTCGTATTTGTTGTTTCTGTTTTTCTTTGTTTTCCCATTATTCGTGGTATCACAACGGGCCCATTTGGTGCCTCAGTGTGTCACTATTGGTGGCAGCCACACTAACCTAAACTAACCTTAGAACTTAGAAGTCCCCATGAAAATACCTCGAGTGAAACAAGGCTGAGATAGAATACTCCCAAGGAGCAAAACGAGAATGATCTATTATGTCCACTCCTTCATAAACCTCAAATATTTTTAAACGTTCAACTATCTTTAAAGATCTGTACAATCTTCAACAATAACTTAAAATGATTTGAAGTCTAGAAAAAAAAAAAAATAAAAATTGTATGCCAAAAATTCTGGGAAAATTATAGCACAAAAGAAGAAAATTTGAAAAAAAAGAAAAAAGCAACAACAGAAGATTTAAAGAGCAGCCAACTCTATGCCAGAAAACTTTCAACACTTTTCTCCTTTTGCCGAGCATAATATATCTTGAATGTCTTAAGGAAGGCGCATACGCCGATGCAGCGCACAGCAGTGAATGGGCCTGAATAATCAATAAATTATGCTATAAATTTTATGGACAATTTATTACAGAATGAAGTGTCTTAAATGTTTGGAATGCATTAATATATGGAATGGAAAATATTTTCAAAAATTTTTCCAACCAACATACAAACACATACATATTTCTTCTGTGTTTCCTTTCGTTCGCCTTCGAATGGGCAACAAATGAGCACTTAAGTTGTATCTATGGTCTCTCCAAAAAGTGAAAGAAAAAAAACAATGCATAAAATATGTAAATATATACCACTTAGAAGAAAAATTTAAGGTGTAGGGAGTACAGGGAATCCAGGAAAAAAAATTGCCTACTTTCGGCAGTGGTTCTTTCGAAATGATTTCACTTCATTTAAGAATGGCTTTCATTCGTGGCTTGTATATTTAAGTCCACTTAAAGAGTCCATGGGAAGATATTCTTGAGTGAAGTTCGTTTTCTCCCATGCTATTTTTTTTGCTCACATCAAACTCAACATAAGCTGACCATGTCCTTTGTACATCTAAATCGTTTCTTTTTGCCGGAATCTAAATACTAAAGAGTTCAAACTTTTCGAAAATCGTTTCGGAGCCGAAACCAAACTTTCTTAATCTGTTTAAACGAGGAGCCTTTTTATGCAAAAAAGAGAGAGAGAGAAAAAAAACAAAGTCAAGAAAAAGCTGTCGAAGAAAATGGGCAAGCCTTGGGAACGAGCAGAAGTTAGATTCTTATTTGTAAAGGGTTAATTCCACATCATTTAAGCCAACTCAAATTGAATACTTAACACAGAAAACGCTAAACGACTCTAAAGTTCGAGAAATAGAATGAAGAAAAGCAAAAGAGAAATTGCCCACAATGAGGAGGTGGAGAAGGAGAAAATTACTGCCGAGCAAAGTTCGAAAAGAAAAACAAAATAATTTTTTGGCAAAATTTCAAAAAATATTTTCACGCTTCATTCTGCGTTAAGAAAACTGTTGTTGTCACATTAAGGGTGGTATAGGTACTTATGACTTTGCTGGCAGTTTTTGTACGCTTGTTGGGAATGACTTTTTTGGTTTGGATTTTATTCGAACTAAGTTGATTCGAAGACGGACTCTGTGCCGTGTAGGTGGTTGAGATGCCATTTTTACGAAGTGAGAGGCCTAAGTGTGTCAATTCTCATGGTGGCAGCCATATTAATCTTACCTAATCAAGTTGATTCGAAGTGATCAGGTTATTTTATTTAATTTCCTGTGAAATGATTGGCATAAATTTTACGACCACCCCATAATATGGGCCTTAGTGCGAAAGAAAAGCGTGCATCTTATGACACTTGAAATGCACTTCTAGTCATCGCCCCGAGAGCGGACGCTTGTCCGCCTGTTTAGTTTTCAAGTGCAACGCAATTTGTGGACCGTACTTCACACGTGTTCGGATAATTTCTTAGTTCATTGTAGCTACAATGGAAGTAAATGCTTTGGGCGTAAATTTATCTCCGCTTTTCTGTTAATTTTTTTTTTTTTTTTTTGCATGGACGAGTAACCGCAGAAAACGTTTTGACAGCTGTTTTCACATTTTCAAATGGATTTTTTTTTCTTGTCGTTGATAAGTTTCCTTTTGAAAGAGGAATTAATGTCGATTTAGAAGAGGAAAGAATAGTTTTTTTCGAATTTAAAGTCAACTGATTTTAGTCGCATTTTCTTTTGAAAGGAGCTTTAAGACGACTGTGGGAAGGGGAGAAAGAATCGTGACAAAGTATTATTTTGAGTGAGTAATTGAAATGGCATTTCTTGTGTGTTTTATTTACAATGAAATATGTATGTTGCTTGAAATGTGCTTGCAAGTTGCAACAAAGTAGGGACATTCTCTGGAACATATTTAATTGTGTCCACTTTCTTTAATCCTCAATATATTTCGATTTTCGTTCCAAGAAGACGTCAAATGAAAACAATTTGAGAAGAGATTCGTGTCTTTAAAGTTAGATCTTCTTTGTCGACTGGAGACAGGATACGGTTTTTCCAATAACTCCAATAACTCCTTCCTTACATCTTAAATATGCGATATCCGCAGAACTTAAACAAAAAGTTTCTCTATCTGCTTTGAGGACAGATATATGTACCTCATAGTTTAGTCATCCCAGTGGCCTTGTTTCTCATAAGAAATCACCTCGTAAAACGGCCCTACAAGTCAAGTCCGTCACAGTCTTTTGATGTCAGTTCAGAGCATATATCATGTTCTTTTAATGCTTAAAACATTTTCAGAATCAGAAATCCATCAGAATCGCATCCTTTTTCATATCATTGCAAATTTAAATATTTTCTGAACTAAAACCCAAAAATTTGATTGGGAAGGGTTTGAGCATTACAATGGAAATTACCACTTATTTTAAATATTAACGAAACATACATTCAAAAAGACATATCTCAGCATGCCGAACTATCCTTTTTATTGCCCTTATATATCAGCCTTTTCGGCACAGTCTTGCACAGTCATGCAGCCTAAGTGTGACGGAAGTCCTCCATTACTGGTCACCCGCAATGCAAACATGAAAATATGAAAGACGAAAATATTCCTATAACTTTCAAGAAATTTTAAAGCCTCCTTCATAAAATGTAGGATAATATATGGCATATGCCATCTGAAATGCCGGAGATATACTGATTCAGATAAGGATAAGGATTCGTCTATTGTTTTCTTAACGATACAAGCGTTAATATCCTGATTCTAAAAATATATTTGAATTTTTTATTATTTCCAGTTCTGTACAGCAATTGACATGAAATTGGCCTATTTGCCAGTTAAGGGCACTGTTGCCAATTTAGCGGGATCTCCGCGGTACTATAAATTTATGATCTTTAGTTTTAGGCCAGAAAAGTGATCTGGGAAATTTTTACGAGACCTTATGGGACCAGGTTTTTGTTTTATTAATATCTTAGAATTAAATTTTAATTCATTTTGGACTTGTTTAGCTAAAAACAAGTAAGGGTGTTATAGTCAGGCGAGCCTGACAATAGAATACCCGATACAGACACACATGTTCAAATAATTTTTAATATCAAGAGGTGTTTAAGGCCATTAGGGGCCCCATATACCGACTTTTGTTGAATTTCTTTTGCCACGCCCACTTTTCCAATTTTTTTGTTTTCTAATTAGAGGCCATAATATACGCTCAAATTCTAAGTTTCAGTGGAATATCTCAACAAAATCCGATTTTAGGGCAGTTTTGAGATTTTTGTGATAGATCCTAGTACTGGAGGTACCCTTAATAATAGACCTATAAAAAAAATTTTTGGAGAGGATGTTTATGGCTAAAAAGGGAGCATAACTGCCAATTTTCGATCAAGTCCCATTTGAATTTCGGGTTTAGGAAGGCATTTTAGAAAAACGCCCTTTCGGCCACTCCCACTTTTCCAATTTTTTGAAATTGAATAACTTGACTTCAAATATGTTCAACTATCAAATTTCATCAAAATATCTTGAAAAACTTCGATTTTAGAGCAGTTTTTGTGATTTTCGTAACAGACCCTAGTACTGGAGGTACCCCTAAAACTGGTCCGATCGGGTTCATTCTCGAACTTAGTCTTACTCATGTTAGCACGTGAGCACGCCTACCAAATTTTGTCAAGATAGCTCAACTCCTTCGATAAGATAACTGTATACAGACAGACGGACAGACAGACGGACGGACATGTCTAAATCGAATCTCCTGGTGACGCTGATCATTTCTATATATATTTTGTATGGTCTATCTCGACTGGTTCTGGGTGTTACACACAACCACACAAACGCAATATACCCTCGATACAGAGTGTGTCGGGTATAAAAACTGGCAACAGCGGCTAAGGGTAATCTCTCCCGAAATAAGGGAAACTTCTGGCCCTTAGCAGAGAAAACATTCACAGGGCCAATTTTTTGTTTTTAGAAGATATTAGAATTAAATTTAATAAGAATTTCGGCCTTATTGTGAGACATTCAGGGGATATAGGTATCCTCTAAATAACAAGCAGCAATAAAATTGGTTGTAGATATTCCATGATAAGGGATTTAAAAAAACAAATTTTCAAATTAAACACGCATTTAAATGAGATCAAAGTGTATTTAATTTTATTACTTTTACCCTACAAGCATTATAAAATTATATAAAATAAAAAAAAATATGGCTGACTGCAAAAAAATGTGAACGAATGTGCTTTTTTCATACAAAGCCGCTAAAAAAAATTATTAATAAATTTCGAAAAAATATATTTCTGGTACCTGCGAGAACTGCTAATAAGTAGAGGAATATATTTAAGTTTCAGAGCAATCGGTCGAATAATTTGGTCTATAGCGTGTTGCCCGTGCCACAATATGACGTTCGGAGAAAAAACGCGTTTAAAGTCTCAAGAGCAGAACAAGTTGCTCAGGGCGCTTCGGCGATTATAAGTTGTAACTTCTTTAGTACACTTGGAAATTCGATCTGATTTTATGACAGAATATTCTCAATAGGGTTAAGCTGTCGAAATATGCAAAAAAAAAAAATCGATTTTTAAAAGTGGTTACATAGGAATACCCCCTTTAGGCATTGGTTGCCAAAATAAAAGGGTGTAGTCCTGGCATTTTTGTGACTAATCGGGGAGCAGTTGATGAGTATTAGGAATTACTGTAGATCATAAAGCCATCCTTCAATTAAAAATATATTTTTTGCAGTCTCTAAAGCAATGAAGGGAGAAAATTCCAGTTCCTATAACTTTCAAAATTAATATAGAAATGATATAGAAATGAATATACCTACCTACAATACCTAATAAAATAATTATTTCGCAATTAAAATCCATTTAAATATCAAAATTTAATCGCACTTTAATTCTTAATGAATTCAATATAAATTTCTTAAGTGCCTTCGAAAAGTTTCATAAGTCAAAAGAATTAGTCACAATCATTTAAAATATTGAAAAATTTCCCAAAAGAAAATTGGATTTCTTCAATGTATCATCGCATCAGTGATGATGTGGGGGCACTTTTCCCAACTCATTATATTTATATTTAAGTATTTATTTAATTTCCATCGGATGAGCCGTCGACATTCACTTCCCCTTTGTTGAATATATGAAGAAATTAGCCGGAGAGCGATTCGCCTAATTTCTTTTCTTTCAGTCAAAACATTTTCGAACGCACAACAATAACAGCAGCAGCAGCAGCAACAACAACAAATGAATACTAAGAACAAGAATGAAAAGAAGTGAAAAATAAGCATAAAAGAAGGCAATTTCCAAAAGAGCTCATATTTCACATCCGTCCAATGACGCGCATCCGTGTCTAAATGCGTGAAAATGAAAATTTCACTAATTTTAACAATGATGTAATGTGTCGTGTTGATCTGCTGTTTACCACAAGAGCAACACTGGCTTCTTATGCCCTGCCTCTGTCTCTCTCACACAGATTGCAGCACTGAATTTCCCGTTGAACGCGTATCGCATCAGCGATTTGGACATGTGCCCAACGCTCTTAAGAATTGCCAAGTAACCCAAACACAAAAAAGAAACATAGAAAAAAATATACTTAATAAAAAAAAATAAAATAAATAAAACATAAGAACCGACGTAAATTGTGACAAAATCACCAAAAATGAAATAAATAATAATGGCTGCGACTGTGAATCGCGCCGTGTCACGATTTAGCCAAAGTGGCAAAAGCGACGAAGGCGAATACGACGCGAGCTTTAATCGTTTTCGAATTGAGTTGTGCCACCGCTTGTGGCGGACGTGTGCCAGAATGGATTCTTTGCCAAAACGAAAATTGAGATTATTGTGGCTAAAAAAACAAAAGCAACAAACACAACACACACACACAAAAAGACAAATTCGAACGAGGTGGAAGAAAAAGAAAATTTGTCAAGAAGAAGTGGAATAAGTTGAGCTGGCTCTGGCAGCAGCGACACCTGACTCATCGCACTAAAATAGAGAAAACGTCGCTGCTGCCCCTTCACCGGCTACTGCTGCTGCTGCTGCTGCTGTTGCTCCTGATCGTATCGTCGTTAAGGTGATAGGCCAAGTTCATCGCCAACAACATGCGAGCGATTCGAGTGCTGCACGTTTTTTTCTATGTTGCATTAATGCTCCGCATATGCTGCAGCATAAGCCACTTATGCTCGGTTCCTTATCGGAATTCCTCTTTTCCATTTTTCCCTTTCATTTTATTTTATTTTATTTTTTTTTGAATTATTTCTTATTTTTTGTACAAGTGAACCACGGAGAGTTGCTACATTTGTGCTAAAAAAAAAACTCCATGGAAAATTCACCCTCCGTGTGTTCGTGTGTGTGTGTGCCTGTGTGCTTGGGTGTTTGGTTTTTTTTCCCCGTGTTTCCATTAAATTAAAAACATATTGAAAGTGCACTTTTTCTAGCTGCAATTTGCAGCTGCAGCAGCAACAGCACAACGCATCAGAGAAAAAGGAGCAAAATAATTAAACGACAACCGCATCGTGTGTTGAGATAGCACCAGAAGCAGCAGCAACAGCAGCAGTAATCTCGATGTTATATCCAAAAATAAACAAACCGTAGCAAGAACTTCATTTATTTTGTATATTTTTTATTTATTTTTATTTTTTTCTCCTATTTTTTATTTATTTTTCGCAATGGGCTGAAGTGAACTGAAGAGGACTGTGCAGCATGTTTAAAAACTATTGTCAACGGTTCTTTCGCTCTTTGGAGTATCGTTCTCGTTGCTTCATACGAAATTCTTCTAAAGCAGATCGCTTCAATTCGTTGGCTTTGAGATTACAAATGCCGTGATTTACAGCATTTACTCAAACATGACAACATCGATTCGAAATAATAACAAAATATTAAGAAGATTTCACATTTCAGATTTCCAAAGATAAAAGAAAAATATAAAAAAAAAATAAAAAAATTTCAAAAAATCCGAAAGCAACCAACTCTCCTAGTTCATTGCAGTTCGATAAACCTAGCTAAATAGCGTGTTTTCTTTATGATACAATAACAAAAAAGTCGTCAACCTAAGACACATATGTGCCATATGTGCCAAGATCACAATGTTTCGAAAGAACTTTGAGTGTTTGATGCGTTTATAAATAGTTGGCCAGTTGGAAAAATTTTAGCTGATGACAGGAGCTGCATTTTCGGTGTTTAATTTAAATTAAAAAAAAAATATATATATAAATAGGTATCATCAAAATAGATATAAGGATGAGTTTATATATTCAGCGGCCTGAGCTTGGGAAAACCAGAAGAGCATAGTATAACCGATATCGTTTTAACTCTTTACTGCGGGATATATTAGGGGTATTCACAAAGGCGTGTTAAAAACGTCGGAAAGTCGGAAAATCGGAAAATTGCGACTTCTTAAAAAATTTTTTTAGCTTTTTTTGTATCTTGCACAACTTTTAACAATAAAATTTTCCGATTTTACTATTTTCTGGCCCCTTTGTGAATACCCGTATTGAAAAAGTGGCAAAAATATGTTGTATTAAGGTTTCAAAAATAATTTTAGATTATTTTGAAACATTATTCGAGCTTAACCGCTTTGCACCTCCGCCTAGGGCGGACATGGCCATGTTTCGTCACGACGCCACCCGTGACTCATCAGCGCCTTTGGAGTGCATAAGTGTTTGAAAATTCAAACACCTTATAGGTGAAACTTTTTACAAAGTTTCTGAGAATTATGCGTATTAGATGTGAAGCTAATGGTATTTTAGGGAACGTTAACCTTCGGCTAACAAATTTCCCCCAGTTTTTGACTTAAGCCATGATTGGCCTTAGTCTACACATACGTGCTCAGTGAATGTATATGACAAAAAGATCAAAAGATCTATTAATGATTGCGGTGCTAAACAAATTTCAGATTATTTTGAAACATTATTCGAGCTTAACCGCTTTGCACCTCCGCCTAGGAGGTTATTTATTTATTTACAAGGAAACGGAGACGCTGAATCATTAGGTTTCCAGTTGGTAGGAGGTAGAATGTTGTGGAAATTTATTTTGGGCAATAAAGATGTAACATAACATTGTTGCAAGTGCTTTGGGTTCATCATTGCCTAGAGAAAGAAGAACGAAGTGAATGCACTCGCGTCAAGGATTTTCAAGATCATATCTCTTTAGGCCCTGCCTAGGGATTTCTTTGAGGTATTAGGTTACCATCAATGATCTTAAAAGTATTCTTTATAAGGCTGGCACTTTATCAATTGTATCGACCTAACTAGCGATGGTTTTCGGCTATCAATAGTTGAATCGGTTGTGCACCTGCTATCGATATATGGAAAAGCCCATTTATTTTTCATGGTTATTAAAGTTGAAAAATACAGGGCAATCCATCCCCTTGCTAATGAGTCATCCCTTGTAATGTGACATGACTATTATTCATGACGTCTCATGAAAATCGACTCGATATTAAAAAAATTCAAAGTTTTAACTTCAGAGTGTAATGTATAGAATCTTATCGTTGGATTTACAATATAGTTCTCGGGTTACAAGGTACTCTTTTGTAAAAAATTCTAGACTGAAGGAGGTCCTAGACAGTACTCTAGAGTTTAAATAATTCGATTGTTCTATGAAAGATAACAAAACAAACAAAAATATGTCAAATCTAATATCGAAAATTTATATAAAAATACATTAACGGGTATGTGATTGTTTTCCCTTTCCCGGGGAACGTTAATACAATGGGATTTATTTTCCTCTACCTAGATTTAAGGGAAATTTTAATTGCCCTTCGGACACTCCTCTTAAGCGGACATCTCTCTTAAACGGACATTTTTTAGAAATGCTCTAGAGTTGCTGCTTCTCAAAAAGTTCCCTTTTGAGCGGAATCCTCTTTTAAGCGGACATTTTTTCAGTCCCATAGGTGTCCGCCTAAAAGAGGGCACACTGTACCTCAATCTGAAAATTCTTTTCCCAAGCGTATTGTCCATGTAATTCAAACTATCCGTCAATCTTGGTAAAGGGAAATAAGTCACATCAATTTTAGAACTGAATTACCTTTCCCCGGGAAAGGGAAAACAATCAAATACCCGTTTTTTTTGTATTTCAAGCAAAGTTTTGAACGTAAGATAAACTGTCGAAACTATTATTTAAAATTTCCATTTTTAAACTTTTCAATAGCATCGTAACGCTATCGATGGTTCTAGGCAATACTATGGCCGACTATCGACGGCCCTTAAGACGATTGTTCTCGTTCTTAAATTATCGCTGGAAGCATACCTTAGATTATGTGGACCGATGAGTGTTGCAGCCATTAATTTAAAAGCCCAAAAAATAGCAATTTTTTTTACTCATAATTTTTGTGACCCGGGAAAACTCATTCCTACAGGGTCTTTCCGTTAACATAAACAACAGAAAACTATTTGAAAATAACAGCAAATATATCGCTTTTTTAAAAAACAATTAAAAGAAAAAAATTCAAAAAAAAAAAAAAAAAATCCGGCAGAAACAATCACATATAGATTGTACGTTGGATGCAGATGAGCCTGAACTGGAACATCACCAGCACGGGTAACTAGCACTGAAATTAAAGGCACTTCAACTGAAGCAATTTTAGACGCGACAATTGCAACCGAGCAAAGGCAAAAGGCAAGAATAGTGCGTAGCATGTGTTGCCGGTGTCTTTTGGTGTATGCCGTTTTGGGCGCAGCGACTCACCAAGACGCACCGAATCGAACAGAAGCGACGGCGTGCAACGTGCAGTGCAGTGCGATCCTACATGAATGTCGTCACAAAGTGACTGAGTGCACGAAGGAAGAGGAGCTGCTGCTGTGCTGCGTTTAGCTGTGCTGCCACTAATGATGATGACGACGATAATATTGGTGGTGCGACTAAAATTGTCGATGTCGTCGTCAATGTGGATGCTGTTGGTGTTCTTTCTTTTTATTTATTTTTTTTTTTTTTGGTGTTTGCCGATCACTTTCGTCGACTTAACGTATCGAAGGCGTTGAAGCTGTGGATCCTGGTGCTGTCACCGTCAACGTTAACGCCACCGTCACTGCTTCTGCCTCTGCTGTTTCTGTTGCTGTTGTCTTCTTGTTTAAATAACGTGCAACATAATGTGTTAAGTTTTATTAACGTACAAGCCGTCGTGCTGACAACAGCACAGAGAAATTAAAATTAAAATTAAAATTAAAAAAACATTTCACCAGCATTCGGCTTTTTGAATGGATGTGCTCGGAAAATTTAAATAAATAAATAAATTAATAATAATTCTCGTAATGACGCGAACGAATCAAGCAAAGTTGAGGTGATATTTCTCGCGCCGGAAGCAACAGTTTTCGCTTGTCTAGTCGTCTGCTGTACAGCAACTCATTGGGATTTCCCACGTTCGATTTTGGCAAGTGTGCCAAAAAGTTTAGAAAGTCAAAAGTATCGGCCAAGCAGACAACTTGGACACAAAGAACCATCAAGATTTTGTTGTTTTTTTTTTCGGTTGAATAAAGTGACATAAAATAAAGGAAAAAAAAACTAAGACACCTCAGGATGCGTGTAAATTAACAAAAAAATTGTGTACAATTACCATTGGTGAAAATTCAACAATTTCATTTTCACGATTATGCCCACTTCGGTTGAGCAGTGCAGCTCTTCACTGGTGTCATCGGAAATCTATACAAATTGTATGAAAATGTTTTCGAACGATTGTGATGCTGTATTCAACAATGGCGGTTATGATGGCCCCATCAAACAGTCGAGTTTTATTGGTGTTGGTGGCACAACAACAACAACAACAACAGCAACAACAATAATGTCACCACCGTTGAGTGCGAACTCTCAACATCATTTTCATGTGCCAAATTGCAATTTGAAATCTTATCAATGCAACTATGTTGACTTTACAATGTCCGATGTAAATTTCCCCGATGTTTCGTACAATTATCTTGCCGAGACACCAAACTCTTTTTACGGTGATACTGCTGCAGATTGTAAGCTCAACACCACCACACACATTAGCGGTGATATGAATGCAACAGCAGCAGAAAAACAACAACAACAACAGCAACAGCGTTCTCAACAAAGGAGGATATTTTTCGTTTTGAGCCCGAAGACATCGCTCGACTTACCGAACAATGCAATTTCGTGCAATTTGTTACTGCCGAAACACCACAAACACCAATCTCTTCGTATGCAACACAACAAGTCGTTAAAAATGACTGCTACGAACACCAACACCAACACAACAACAACAACGAGAACTACACCCAGCACTACAAACAGCATCAACCGCAATTGATGCACCAGAGCGTATGGAAGGAACAACTTCGGATTGCTTAAATTTGGACATTGAGTACTTCAACTATGACGAGATTAATTGCCAGTCGAAAAACCAGTCACCATGCTCATCGCCCCCACTAGATCCTTGGATGTCGCTAAGTCTTAGTGATACCAATTTCCATGTCCAGCCACAACAGAAATGCTCACCAAAGTTATGCAACTATGACTATCAAAGTTTCTCGACACCCACCAACAATAACAACAACAGCACCTCCTCCGGCGAATCGGGCAACTCAAGTCCATGCACACAAACTAAACTACCATCCATGATGACCACATTCGGTACACCGAAATACGAACCCATTTCTGAAATTTCATACAATCAAGTTGATCCGCAGACACCGCAAACAATGATGTGCAATGGAAATAAAAATAACATCGTTTACAATATGAATTTTGAGCAGATATCGGCGAGTTATGACAACAGCAATAATTTACTATCATCTTCGGAAATTAAACCGAATCGTGAGCATAAAATAATATGGTCCATCAATGAGTTAGACGAAATAAACGATGAATTCCTCTCGGAATTATCATACAATTTGAAGGACGAGAATAGACAACAACAAGAACAACAACAACACCAATTTACGGACAAGCATAATGAGAATTTTGAGAAGCACATTGCCGATTACCTTGCAGCAATCGATGACCAGAACAGTAATATCGATGCTGCTCCAAAGAATAAATTTGATTATTCGGACGCAAACGATGTGTACAGCAACAACAACAACAACAGAAATAAGGCCATTATCGATTTTGGCACGCTCAATAATGTTGTTGCGGTAAACGATGACATCGATTGTGAGGATAATGAGTATATTGTTTGCGATGAATATCTTGAAGAAATTGCTGCTGCCAACGATCGCCATCATGATGGTGTTAATGGCATCGATGATGATAATGATGATGTTGATGAGGATGTGTTGATGATGATGAGGAAGATGATTCTGTATTTGTAACATCAACCGCAACCATAACGAATGCACAAAATTCATCAAAGTCTTGTGTGCAACGTCGTCGTTCGAGGAAAATGTTGCTCGCAACGTCAACGTCAACCGCAACGGCAACGGCAAGGGCAACACCAACAACAATGCAACCGACAACAATAGTTACTTCCTGCAATACCGTTTCATCAAGTGTGGCCGACTTAACGATCGGTAACAACGGCACCAACGACGGCGAACCACAACAACAAGAGTCCCTTGTATGTCGTTGGACCGATTGCAACAAAGTTTTCCTCAATCCGGTGGAGTTCGTTGCACACATCGAAAAGCGTCACGTGGATGTGCGTAAAGGTGAAGATTTTTCATGTTTCTGGTTAAATTGTCCGCGTCGCTATAAGCCGTTTAATGCTCGCTACAAATTACTGATACACATGCGGGTTCACAGCGGGGAGAAACCGAATAAATGCCCGGTAAGTTGATGGCTCATCATGCTTCATCATTGAGCAGGAGCACAAGTTGTAGCAAAGGGTAGAATTTTCTTAAAATATATATTTTTTTTTTTATTTCTTCCAAAGAAAAACATAAACAATTTTCCTGTTTATTTTTATAGGACATCAACAATTTGAGAAGCCAAACAATTTGAAGTGATTTATGAGTTTTGAGATTTGAAGTTTTAGCACGTGTTTTCTGTAAACAGATTTTTAGATTAACATAAAATAAATTCTGGAAATTCAAGGAAGGGATTATTTGAAAATATACTATAAACATATTTTGTCCTCAGAACAGTTTTATTGTTATCCTTGAAAAGTTTTCTCTAAAGTAAAATATATCTCTCAATCCGGGGCATCTCATTGAAATTTCGACCATCATTCAGAGGAATTAATGAGAATCATTTGCTTTTTTTTTTCATTACTAAAACGGAAATTTATGTGGCCAGTGAGGGTTAATGTTTTTCGGAAAAAGCGAGTTTTTATATGCACTTTCTGAACCAATCCGAAGATTCCCTAAAAAAATTCATTTTGAATTCAAAGTGCAGCCTAATTTTTGAAAATCTCTGCTTTAAAATTTTAAAAATCTATCAAAAATTTTGATAGAGTGTAGATCAGATATTTTTCTCTACTTCCTTCCATAAAATTATGTGTACACAGTAGAGTTTTTTTATCCGAAAGTTGTCTCACGTAGCCTACGGGACCAAAAAATATGTCCGCTTAACAGACGTGTCCGCTCTAGAGCATTCCAACAAAGTGTCCGTTTAAGGGGGATGTCCGCTCAAGAGGAGTGTCGGCAAGGAGGGAGTACACTGCATTTACCCTGTAGAAATGAGCTGGTAAATTTCTAAGAAGGACTGGCCTTTGAACGGTCCAAATCCTACCGGTTATATTATGCCAGTTCGCTCCATCGAAATCGGCTAGCCGGCGGTCGGTAATAAACGGGTTGGTTTTAGGGTAGTCTGTAAATTACACTTTCATCAACTAAGAATATTGTATATAAGAAATTGTTTTTTATTTTCCTTATTTGACTTTCCTAAAGTTAGACAAAATTACGACAATTGACCCAAAAAAATAAGCCGATTTGTGAACTAGTCCCTCTCCAATGACAGGCCCATGCCAAAAAGGTCAGTTGAATACATTAGAAGTGGAATTATGAGGGAACAAGTACTGGTAACATGAAGGTACTGACCGAAGGCCTACACTTGGGTCAGTCCATATTACTGCAGGGTACATAAGACTTTTTTTTCTTCCTCTACGCAAAAAATCTATAGATAGTCCACCCTTGGGATAACAACTAAGTATATTAAGAACAACAGAAATTTTAAAAATGCAGCACCCAAAAGTATGCATGTAAATATGACAAATAATTCAGATAATGAGAAATCTTTCCGTTCTTGTCTGTTCATACATTTGTACAATGTTTATCCATTTTAACATATTTCGAGGAAGGTTTTCAGAAGTTGTGTGGATCTTCTTAGAGCATCAAATTATTTTTATTTATTTTTAAATATTCAAATGTATAATTTTAGGTGCGGAAATACAGTATTTTCGATTCTCTAAATCATTACACTTTCGTCCACTGACGGCAATCATCTTTTACTTTCAGTTTCCCAGCTGTAATAAAGCATTTTCACGATTGGAGAACTTAAAAATCCACCAACGCTCGCATACCGGCGAACGTCCTTACGGATGTCAATATAAGGGCTGTCAAAAGGCCTTCAGCAATAGTTCCGACCGTGCCAAACATCAGCGAACACATTACGACACGGTGAGTTGTAAATGAAATTTTCAACAAAATTAAAAAAGAAAAAAAAAAAAAAGAAAATGCTCCTAATTTCAAATTGAATTATGCCCCAGCCCAACATCGTGACATTTGAAATGGTGTACATTTAGATTTTCCATGCTCGGTTGGATTGATTTATAGTAGTTGCTCCCATTTGAAGCATGCAGCATGCAGCATGCTCCACACATGAACAATACAGTCGAATTATTTTGTGTGCGATGTGCGCCACACAAAAGCCATTTAAAGGCGGACCTTTGAGTAGTTTTGAAGACTGGCAATCAACATTCGAATGTTCGTGCGTTTCCAAAAGAAATTTTTTGATTGGAAAATGCAGTGAAAAATAATTTTGAAATATTCCTTGACATGACATACCTACACTCGAATGGAGGCGCACTTTGAGGCGTGGTCCACACAGTCAATTGAGTTCGTTAATTGATTAAGGACATTAATGACACTTTGTGTGTGTGTGTGTGTGTGTTGTGTGTGTGTGTCTGGTGTGGCGGAATCAAAGCTTAGATTTATGAAATAAATTTGAAAAATTTAACTATTTAATCGTCAATCTTTTGCAGAAGCCCTACTACTGTCAATTGCCGGGCTGCACAAAACGTTATACCGATCCATCGAGCTTACGTAAACATGTCAAGAATCATACATTACGGAATGCGAATGGCTATATGGGCCGCAGGAAATCGGCAAGTTCATTGAATCGCAAAAACCGTTGCAACGAATTCGATGATTTGCAAACAGGGACAGCGACAGCGACAGGAACACGAGCAGCCACAACAATGTCGACAAAGAGTCCGCCGTCATTCGGAAACATCATTACCGATTGACGGTGGAATTGGCATGGCAGTTAATGACCTAAAAACAAGTGCCAACATAATTAATAATAATAAAAGTAACATTAAGAAACTGCCCCCGAAGCAACAACGGCAGCAGCAAAAAAATATTTCCTATTTCGATCGGATTCCAGAATACACATCGACAACCATCATCGGCGGTCGAGTGACGAAGGCAGCAGCAGCAGCAGCAGGGCCGAGCAACGAAATTGAAATGTACACTCAAAACATTATGGCCCCAACGCGAATGGAAACAGCAAACATATGTACGATTCCGATGCCGCCGACAGCGAGTAACTGCAACAATAATACTTGCCATATTGGCGGCGGTATTGGTGCTGGTTCTGGCCGTAATGGTGCTAGTAACAACAGCAGCGACAGCAATTCGATGAACTTTAATGAGTTGTCAAATTGCATTGTCACCATTGAACACAATCAAAATGAGAATTCAATTGATGACAGCGATAATGACAACGGAGGCGGCAGCGACAGTGACATGGGAAACCATTTCGCAAACATTGCAATGGTTTCTGATGATGTTCGACGCGGCATCGGTGGTAATGGCGGCATCAGTTCGACGTATGCCTTATTGAAAACACAGGAAACGGATGTTGCTAGCAGTGTTTGTTGTAGCATCAGCAGCGGCATCAGCAACGATATCAAAGGCATTAGAAACAACATCAATGGCAGCAATGAGTGCATTAATCAATTAAATGAACTTGAACATTTGCTAACGCCTGCAGCAGCATTCGGCAATAATGATTCTGTTTTCGATGCAACAACGGCAGCAACAACAGCAACGACACGAAACATGCGTGACAAGCAAACGAATTTTAATAGAAATACAACGGATTCGAATGTTGTCTCGCCGGAATATGTTTCGTTCGAGTATGTTAAAAAATTGCTCACCGAAACATTTATGGACATGGATTTGGAACAAATCGAGGATGAAAATATTTGTGTTGGCCAAAATACAATTACAACTGTTGATCGGTGTAATATTGGTGGCGCAACAGGAACAGCAGCAACAACAATCATAAAAACAGCAACGGATTCAACAACATTGCGCAAACAATCGTCAATATCTGCTAATGATGTTGCTCTCGCAACTGTTCTATTGTCGCCTACAACAACAAGAACAACAAATATAACTACAACAACACAACAATCGATAGGACTAACGGGATACGCACGACCAGAGACCAAACCCACAGATGACAATATCAACAACATTAATATCCATAACAATGCCACTGCTAATAGCAGCCGCAGTAGCAGCAGCAGCAGCAGCAGCAGCAGGAGCAACAACAACAATACAAACAATAGAAACAACAACAACAGCAACAATTCCAACGACATCAGCACAACAGCGACAACAGCAAATGCATCGGAGGATTTTGCAAATAATTTCGAAATGGATTATTTGAACAGTTTTATGTAGTGTCAGCGATTATTGCAGTTTGCCATTTTCCATTTTCCAATTTGCATTTTCCAATTTGCAATTAGTATTGAAATAACTGTTTTAACTGTTCCATCTTTTTTATACCAGATTTTTTCTCTAATTTTCCATTGTGTTTTGTTCTTCGGCTTTGCGTTCGTGCATTTTCTACCGTCAGTTTGATTTGCACGAGAAAATATTCGCAATTATTTGCGAATCCTGAAAAATTTCCACTGCAACTAATGGCAACTAATAGGGATTATCAAATGATGTCGGTCCTACATATATCTAAAGCAAAAAATAATTTTAGATTTCGGTAGCCAAAAAGAAACAAAACAACTAAAGATTGTTTCCTTACCTTATTTTTAAATAAAAAATAAATTAGTTCTAGTTCTACATTTAAAGTTTCGCAACAAAGACAAAGATACCCACCAAAGATAAGTGTGTGTGTGTGTGTGTGTGTGTTTGTGTACAAGAACACAAAAAATATAAATTTATACATACAACAGACAAAATGTAAGCTTCCAAAGATCTCAAAAACTTTGTGTAGTCAACGAACCAAATTGAATACATACATAAGCACTTATATAAAATATATCTATTAAGAATAAGTTGAAGACATGTCCAATTAAGATTAAGCCCAAAATATCGAGTACGTTCCTGTTATATCCTTTTAGTGATAAGTACCTACTTATGTCTTCCCAAGCCCAGTTTTTTGTTTGTTTTGTTTTAGATCTTAAGTGAGTTTAGCTCTTATGTTAAGCTATGTTAAAGCATTCAAATGAACTTCAGTGTAAGTCATATCAATCGATGGTTCAATAAAAAAAAAAAAATAAAAAAAATAGAAAAATAAAATTCAATTCAGCCAATTAAACTTTAATTACGGCAGCAACAGTCATACAATAACATAACATAACATAACATAACATAACATAACATAACATAACATAACATAACATAACATAATAACATAACATAACATAACATAACATAACATAACATAAATAACATAACATAACATAACATAACATAACATAACATAAACATAACATAACATAACATAACATAACATAACATAACATAACATAACATAACATAACATAACATAACATAACATAACATAACATAACATAACATAACATAACATAACATAACATAACATAACATAACATAACATAACATAACATAACCTAGCGGATTCATTTATTCAATTTATTTTATATGCAAGTGATTAATGAAGATAAAAAATGACATATCACAACAGAAGAAGTTAGTCTTTTCTTATGTCGTCTTATGATGGAATGAATCAGCTTTGCGTCTACAGCTTTGTTCTTATCGCATGACTATTCGCAGTCTTCATCTTATAAGTAGAGTGCGAACCTCTAAATCCGTTTGAGGATTTTCATTTCTTCTGCATGTTCAGTAATATTGCAAAGAAGCTGTAAGCATTGTTCATGGTCTGTAAGAAAGAGAAAAACTCGATTTTAAACTAAATTCTTCCCCCCAGAATACTACACTCGCCTTAGAGAAAATCGGAAGACCGATATCAAAGAAGCCACCGGCTTTCACAATAACCGGCTTCTTTAGAAATTCCATATAGAGGATAATCATCTTGCGCGTAGGTATGGAAAATTGATGCCAGTGTGATTTGTAAGCGCACATGGTTAAAGCATTCGCATTTATGGTCAACTCATTGGCATAGTAGCAGGGCAAATATATCTGTAATGTCATAACGCTTAAAAATTGCAGAATACCAAAGAAATGGCCAGCCTGCTCGAAGAAGTTTACCTAGTTAAATGAAAAGAGTTTTATATAAATAGACCAACATTTGACTGAGGACAGGAAGTGAGAAAGTTAAAGACTCACGTTTTGAAGTCGAAAGCCTGTAAAGCACAGGACCAATGCACTTATAATAATTTGAACTAATACTGGCCTCGAGACTAGCTTTTCACACTCTAATGTTAGTCTGAAAAAAAAGGAAAAATTATTAAAGAAAATTTTATAAATTTCCTCACTTCTTAACATCCTGATGCAATTTGAAAATGTCGCGCAAACGTGAAAGAACATCGCCTTCTTGCAAATCTTTTAAATTCTCCAAACGCATGCCAATGATTTTATAGAGCAACGCAATATGAAAAAGATAATAACAATTGATCGTATCCAATGTCGAATTCGAGACAGCAGTCAGATTTAAAGCTACAGTCTCATAGCCATAAAGGATCCAATAGTTGGTCGGTTCATCCGCATCGAATGGTATCCAAATGGGGAATGGATTCGTGTAATTGGATGAGAATAACCCACTGCTGAACATAATCACACCGACAGCAAAACTACCAACGATATAAGGAATAGCGATGCGTTTAAAAATCCGCTGTTCTCTGCCCCAATACTCGCATTCTTGCTGGCTTTGGAGTCGATACTTATCATTGTTGTCTATTTCGGACATGTATGCCAACGCCCTGGGCAGAACTATCCACATATTGTATAATTTAAACATATAGCCAGCCTCCGTCACGGACATATATAGAATGCCTCCGGCTTCGATGATATCTTGTGACTTAAACACTTTGATCCACATCAGCGTTATGCAAACAGTCGAGAGTGGAATTTGCAGGATATAACGATAGACACGATCGAACATTATCTCGAAACTTGTTGCCTTCAAGCCATGGTCATGGTCATGCCATGGCCAAAGTCCAACGACTTTCAAAATTTTTATGAGCGGCCGTGCTGCGCTAATTGTGATTGGTTGCATCTTGTCGAGAGTTGGGATTTGGAATAATATTATGCACAGAATTTCATGTTTATATATGGAAGACGTGAAGGACATTGAAAGGTGCGTGTTTAAATAATATTTAGATGTAATTATACAATAGGATTTTAAGGGTTTGGTGGGAGAGTAAAGTGAATTCTTGTTCTCGTTGATGGTTTTCGAATGCTTGAGAGACAACAGTCACAGTACGCTTTAACGTTTTTTCACCCTTGAAGGCTTTGTAGAAGAAGTTTCCTTGTGAGAGGGAAGACTTTACTTATCTAAACTGGTTATTCCTAATTGTCCTTTTAAGGGTAATTATCATTATTAGTAAACAATTAATCGTAATTAGTATTCGTCGCAGCGATAAATATAAATAAACAATTAATCTTTAATCAGTTTTCCAAAGAAATTGTAGGAATTTAGGCACATATTTCTGAGTGTTGTGGGGTTGGCTTGCTGTCTTATTGGAAGACGATAAGAGCTCCGATTTGAAGTTATGAAATTAGCTGATTAATATTTATACCGGGCACACTCTGTGTTCAGGATATATTACGTTTGTGTAAAAATCATCCATTCTCGAGCTTGTTTCTTAGATACTATTGTCTCCTTCAATACAAAGTTCAAATTTAGTCAACTCCTTCGATAAGAAAACTGTGTACGGACATTCAGATAGAGACACACACCATCCTAAATCGAATCTCCTGGCGACGCTGATCATTTCTATATAAACTTTGTATGATCTATCTCGACTGGTTCTGGGTGTTACACACAACTGCACAAACGCAATATACCCGCGACACAGAGTGCGTTGGGTATAAAAATATGTTTTTAAAAAAACAAAGGCGTGTTAAAAACGTTGGAAAGTCGGAAAATTGCGACTTCTTAAAAAATTTTTAAACTTTTTTTGTATGTTGCACAGCTTTTTAAGCAGTTCAAATTTTCCGACGCCTTTGTGAATACCCCTATTATTTCTAAAATTGTTGATTTTATTTATTTCACTTATTCTCTGACCCGTAAAATAATTAGACGGTAATGTAAGAGACGCGATTGAGCTGCGATAACAAATGTAGGTACCTACTTCGGTGTCCTTTGAGCTTTTCTTTTTCTCTTCACATTGTTTTGTTGGTTTTATTTTTTGTTCGTTTGCTTGTATCTATTTAAAACTACAAAGTGCCGGTAGAATTTCTCGAAACCAACAACAAAAATTTTACACAATTGCACCGCAATTGCAATTGCAATACAAACAAGTGGAAGAATTTTTGTCTCTGGATGAAACTTAATTTTCACAAGAATTATGTTGTGGACCATTCTCCTTTTTATGCAACAACTAACACCCAAGACCATTGCCTCGCATGAGAAGCACGCACACACGACCACATACAAACATGCATACATACATGTGGTAACCTTATCGGTCATGGGCTTTGAGAGTTTTAATTTGGCTCGCCACTTTTGACCTGCAGTAATTTTCCTCTCTCCGAATTATTTAGCTGAAACCACACGTTCACTTGCTTTCGTGCTCGTTCGTGCTGTGTTGCCCCTTCAGTAATGAAGAGGCCCTGTTACACAACAGGAGAACTATGAGGTTGCTCCGAATTTGACTAGTCAAAATATAGAGTGTTTTATGTACGAGAATTGACTAGACCTGGTGTCACATTGAGTGGTTTTGAAGAAGGGTAGTTGAAAATTTAGACCAACTGGTGCAAATGGGACAATTGACCTCCAAGGGACCATAGGAGGTCTACTTGCGGAGCAGTTAAATGTGGCAGGGGTGATTAGTAAATGACCGCTCACTGTTAAAAAAATGACAGTTTAAGGCATTTGTTTGGTAAACTAAAAGGTAGTGGTCCTGATAGTTTAATGAATAGTCGGGGAGTAGTTTGAGCGCAGTAGGAATTACTGCCAGGATGATTTGACGACATTTTTGCTATTCTATGTGTGTGTGTGTGTGTGTGTGTGTGTGTGAGCTTGTGAGTGGCGTTTGTTGTGGGCACGATATTTCATTCAGTTAATTAAATTTTTAAAAACAGATTTCATATCCTCTATAAATAAATTGTTGAATTCTGAGAGTTTTATTTAAAAAGTATTTCAATAAATTAGGTCCTTTTGATGCGAAATAATGGCGCGCTCTGGTTTGTAAGAAGAAATTCCAAAATTTGATATTTTCATTGGAAATTCTTAATCAAGCTAATTGAATTCGTTTCAATTCGTATTCATCAAAGTTTGTTTTTGAAAATTTCAAACAATTTTGTGGGAAGGGAGATTTGAGGGGATAGAAACTAAAGCGTCCTCACAATTTTGACTGTTTTAGTTTATGTTAGAAATACATATTTGCATTAGGTATACCATTTTGAGCGATGTCCTTTCGGTGGTGGAAATTTCTATTCGACGGTTAAGGGGTTGTCTCTATTCCACAAAATTTTTTTCCCCATTTTTTTTTTTAATAGATTGGATATTTGGGAATATAGAGCTTAAAGGATTTTTTGAAATTCGAAATAGTTTAGAAGATGTAGCCATCGCTGCCGAGCAAGGACTGCGCTAAAACGAGCATTTTTTTACGTTGCTTCAAACCTTAAACCAATTTATCTGGAGTTCAACTGAACCGATTTTAATTTAACAAAGTGGATTCGACGCAAAATTATCACCATTTTCGGGTGACTCTCAATCATAATTTTACCAAATTAAAAAAATTTTTTTTTTTGACATTGAACTACAAAAATATACCCGGTTTTTCTTTTGCATTTCGGACAACTGGGAGACGCGAAATCGAGGCCGCCAGCATTACACCTTTTTTTGAGGTCTCTATTTTAATTGCCGATAACTTTTTGAACCGCCCTCACATACAAAAAAATTTGTTACCCTTTGAGTCCCAACTCAAATACACCTGCTTTGGTATAAAATTCGGCTTGAATAGTTCGGCCACTTGGGAAAATATCTGATGAAAGAGAGGTCGACTAGTAGATGATCACATTTGGGTTTGCACTGCACTGCCTAAGACTCTAAGGCTTAGAGACCAAATAAAAGGTTGTCTGGGATGCACTTTTTCACTGTAAATAATGGTGAGTGCGAAGAAATAAGCCTTTAAAAATTGCTCAGCCAGATTCGAAAGGACTGCTGGCCGAACGCATAATATGATGATTGCTGTGCGACAAGCCAATTTCTCTTCGCGAATGGAATTAAATGATCGAACCGTGTTCAATTAAATCTTAATTTTTCGGTGCTTCGCTTTTCATGTTATTTTTTTGCTAAAGCAATCATGTCATGTCATTAAGCAGACATCAATTCCATGATTAAATGAGCGCGGAAATATTTAAGTAAAAAATTACACCAATTTTTATTGCTGCTCTTGTTTTCAATGGTGTTTTTTGCCTTTGCTTTTGTTGTTTGTTGTTGCTTGTTGCACTTATTTAAATGTTGATTTAAGACTTAATCTGTTCAGATGAAGTTTACATGCACTCAAAAGTAGTTGAACAAACGCTCGAAAGGCGTACGGAAATTTACATATCGTAAATTATTTTAAAATTTAAGCAATTAACTTAATCAGCCACAAAGGAGAATTGTGAGCTGCACTGTCGGCGCAGTTCCCCGTGAAATGGCAGCGAGAAAGGGAATTAAAGGCACAAGAAGAGCATTTCATGTTTCCTGATTGTTTATTTCATATCATTTCATTTCATTTGATTTCATTTTATTTTTATTTTATTTTATTTTATTTCAATTTATTAATTCTCTTTTTCGTTCTTTGATTCGCAACATGCAACATGAATGTGACACATAAGCAGGCACACAGACAGACAGACAGCCTGTAGGAGAGACAGACAAATAGGCGTAGCAGCGTTCGAGGAGAATATCATGTGGGCTGACATTCAAACATGGCGGATTGCGAATATATTTCTCCGCCATATTGTGAATGCATTTGTTCCTGGTTTTGCTCGTGTTATTTTGTTCGTATTGTCATTTTGTTTTGTTGCTTTTGTTGTTCTTACTGCGTTTTTTGTGTTGTTATAATTGACTGGATTTTAATTTGTTAAAATGGAATTTATTTAATTCCCGTTTCTTTGCAAATTATTGCGCCATTGCGAAAAGCAGAGCGTGTAAAAGCGGAAAACATGTTTATTAAAAAACTTCACTTGCGTAAGTGTGACTGTGTGCGTTCTCGTGTAATGCGAAAATGAATTTTCGTGGGAGCAAGAAAATAAATAGTGAGAGCGAAAAAGAAAAATGCATTATCGAGAAAATAAATGAAGGCAAATGCAAATAAGAACTGTCGCCTTTTATAAATCAACAAATGAAAAGCGCATTAATACTCAATAATGTGTGTAAGCCTTTGAGTGCACGCGATTGTGATGCGGTCGTAATCACTCCGAATGAGTCCGAATGACAAATTGAAAAGTAAATTAAATGAAAACGCGAACATTTTTGATTTTCATTTATTAATTAGTATTTAATAATTTTTTTATTATTTTTTTATTATTTATTTATTTATTTTTGAATTTAATCACATTCATTTGGGGCAGCAATTAGATGGAATGAGTTTTAGGTTGAGGCAGGCGCTTATGCAGAAAATTATTTGGACGGGATATAACGAATCTTTAGATCAAGACTGATCGCTTTCATTTCGGAAGGGATTTTAAAAGGCCAAAAAATACCCCGGTCACGGCACTGATTGGAGGTAGTAGCTTCTTGCACTCGGTTGAAGTTTAATAGAGCTGCAGAATCTCCCCTAAGTTAAGGGGAATTTCTGCTCTTCAGAGCAGGCCCCGATGTAAGGCATCGCAAATCGGGCGGCCATCACGGAGGCGGAAAATATTGTCTTTGTCCAGAGGGCAAAAAAGGTTGAACGGACTTGATTACTTGCTCCTGGGATTTTTCTGCCATATTTGCAATTTCAGCTCCTTGAACTCGATAATTCTACAAGAACTTTTGATTTACTCCTGAACCAATTCAAAACACTTGCCTTTTTGGATCATGAAATCCTCAAATTTTTTCCTCTGTGCCGTAGTTGATTGAGATTTCAACTTCCAAAGCGAGAGGCTCCGGGTTGAATTCCCAGCTTAGATCGTGGATATTGTTAATTTTTTTGTTTTTCTCTTTGGTTCGCCATTTTTTGTAGTATCACAAATGGGCCCATGAGGCTTTAGTGTGTCAACATTCATGGTGGCAGCCACATTAACCTAAGCTAACCTAAATTTTCCTACTTCAGCTTGCCTCAAAAAAAAAAAAAAAAATTACAAACCATTTCATTTGAAGCTTCGAATTTCGTCGGGAAAATCTATTGTGGATTGACGGGAATTTTTTCGAAGTGAACAATTTTTCCCGCCTTATTTCCCGATAGGTTAAAAGCGGAATTAGAATTCCCCTTAGGGCTGAATATGAAACCAAATAGGCTACAGAAAATTTCATCAGACTGTGTGGTAATAGGTCACTTAGAATTTGCAACGATAAATATCCATTTGAATATCCTTTTGTGCTTGTTCCAACATGTGAAAAGTGAACCTGAAACTGTGGTGAAAGTCTTTTGGGCTCGAATTACTTCAATTGAATTGAATTTGACGATTCAAATTTTATGTCTGTGAAGAGGATATTTCAGGAATTATTACTTTCATGGAATACTGTCGAAATTCCTTCAAATGCCAAATTGAGTGGGTCAAATTGTTTGTCCCATTTCTTCTGAAATCATTGAAATTCGGTTTCAGCTCCAAAAACATTCGAATTTTTTGGGTAATATTCAAAAATTATAATTTAATCAGGTCAACGCAAGGTATTTACTTAAAGGATTAACAGCGATTGTGCAATGAAAAACGTCACTTTTAATATCCGCTTTTTCGAGTTTAGCCCTTCCGCTTGCATAAAAAAATTCTTTGTTAACCCATTCTAACCTAGAGTGCACATTTGGGGGGCACTCGTTCAAGTTTGACTTTCTGTTTTCCCACACAAAAAGAAAATATGTAAGTATTTAGAATATTCAACAAAGCGCCCACTCTAAGGCGTGGGTATTATGGGGTTTAAGCTTAGATAAATCGTTAGTGATGGGTAATATTGTAAGAAGTATCGACTCGATTGCATCGACTGCAAACATTATCAATATTTATTTATCGCAAAAAGATATCGATAAAGCAATAAACTACATGCGGAAAACAAAAGAACGCTCATTATACCCGACACACTCTGTATCGAGGGTATATTGCGTTTGTGTGGTTGTGTGTAACACCCAGAACCAGTCGAGATAGACCATACAAAGTGTATATAGAAATGATTAGCGTCACCAGGAGAATCGATTTAGGCATGTCCGTCCGTCTGTCTGTCCGTCTGTCTGTCGTCTGTCTGTCCGTCTGTCTATCCGTCTGTCGTCTGTCTGTCTGTCTGTCCGTCTGTTTGTATACAGTTTTCTTAATTGAAGGAGTTGAGCTATATTGATGAAATTTGATATGCGTGCTCACAAGCACATGAGTAAGGAAAAGTTCGAGTATGGACCCAATCGGACAATTTTTAGGGGTACCTCCAGTACTAGGGTCTGTTACAAAAATAACAAAAACTGCTCTAAAATCGAAGTTTTTCAAGATATTTTGATGAAATTTGATAGTTGAACATATTTAAAGTCAAGTTACTCAATTTAAAAAAATTGGAAAAGTGGGCGTGGCCGAAGGGCGTGGCCAAAGGGCGTTTTTCGAAAATTGCCTCCTACACCCGAAATTCAAATGGGACTTGAACGAAACTTGGCAGTTAGGCTTCCTTTGTAGCCATAAACATCCTTACAAAAACTTTCTTTGGTCGGTCCATTATTAAGGGTACCTCCAGTACTGGGGTCTGCCACAAAAATCCCAAAACTGCCCCAAAATCGGACTTTTTCGAAATATTTCAATGAAACTTAGAGTTTGAGCGAATATTTAAGTCTCTCATTATAATTAAGCAAAAATTGGAAAAGTGGGCGTGGCAAAGGAGCAGTTTTCATAAAGAAATTTAACAAAAGTCAGTATATGGGGCCCCTTATGGCCTTAAATAACTCTTGATATGAAAAACTATTTGAACATGTGTGTCTGTGTCGGGTATTCTATTGTCAGTCGCCTGACTATAACACCCTTACTTGTTTTGATCTTCATTCGCATTAAAAATAAATGTTTCTTTCCTCAAAATGCATATGCGATGATTCGAAAATATCATTCTTCGATTTTGGATTTTAAGTATCAACTTCCGATTTATTGATATTAAAAATATCGCTTACACATACAAAATATCAATATTTCGAAGCATCGATATTTTCAGCTCATCCCTACCCAGCCTACATATCTAGTTACATGTGTTGCCAAGCGAAGGCCAATCTATCAATATATGTATATCTCATAATGTTGGAAGAAATTAATGCCGGCCTTACACTTGTTGCCAATTAGAAAGCAACGTCATCAAAAATGCACTGGTCGGGATAAAGGAACTCTCTTCAAAAAATTAGTATACATCTATGGCTACGAAGAAAAGTTGAAATGGCCCATTTTAACCGCGGCTGCATTGCTCCTTGTACCAGTTTTGGTGGCTTTGCCTCATGATTGAGAAGTGCAAGGAGGGCATCATAGAATATTGAATATTTCACCTCTAAAATTATCAAAAAAAATCGAAAATTTACGAACTTCATCTACTAATGAAGCTCATTTGGTCTCGCTTCTCTGTCTCTGCTTACGATTGGCATTAAGTTAAATTAGTTAGAAATCGCAATCACATACATACATATAATCAAGTATGGCTTAAATTTTATTCCGGTGCAGCGGAAATACATTAAAACCCATATAAGAATTGGTTGTTCAAAATATTTTCACCCCTTTATTTGTAATTAGTATTTTATATTCAATCTCATTCGCTTTTTCGATCCAAGATCCTAAAATCACGCTTTAAAAAGTGAGTTTTATTCTTTTATCTATTATTCTTCTATTTAAAAGAGTTCGAGTTTTTTTCCTGATTAGAGATAAATAGGTAAAATTTTGTATTTGTGAAACGTTACTTTCCGATTGCTTTCACTTTCCGATCTACCTTCCTACTCATCGATGGCGTCGCATACCAACGCAAAGCGATGGCGAAACCGTATCGTAAATCCCATCCAACGAAACGTAAAGCTCAACAAATTGTAAACGCGATAAGGATCTGTGCTCCAAACAGATTTTATGCTTTGGATTGTTGGCTCCAACTACAGTCGGATGCGGCTTAGTTTGAATGGAGTCTTGTGAATTTAATTTCTTTTTTATAGGTCTGTTTTTTCTCTCCCTCACTCTCTCTCTCGCTCTTTATGTATCGCTTTGCGCTGTGCGCCGTGTTATGCTGTGCTGTGCTACGTGTTTGGCGCTACGACAGCATCCGCTACAAATTATGCAAATCGAAGATGGCTGCCGTGATTTTGGCCTGTTCGCCTGATATTCGCCAAAAAATTCTATGCATTTACAATTTCCTAATCAATAGAATTTTAATTTTGATCCGAAATTTTTTTATTTCCGGCTACTGTTGCCGTTAAAAAAGTAAAAAAAAAATAAATAAATAAATACAAAACATTTAAAAAAAATTGCTAGCGGAACGTGGAGTTTAGTGCGTGACTTTATAAAATGTTGTTCAATGAATTTGTTGTTGGTAATTTAATTTTCGCAAAATTTAATTTCTTCCTGAGGGATAAGATTATTGAAATTCGTGACATTTGGAGGTTTATATTTAATCAATAAGAATTCTACTTTGAAAAAATTGATACAAAAAAAAGTCTTGCACTCTAAACTATTTTGCGTTCTTATCTCTTCTCGGGATTTATGAAGACCTTTTTTCCACTTGCTTTAATTAGAACTTCTTGCTGGATCTGTTAAATATCTACACATATTTTTTCGGTAATCGAAGTAGACATTTTAGAAATTCTTATTTGCTTGGCGCTATACAATTAGATATATAGATAGAGGCCCAATAGTCCACAGGCAGTCAAGGACACCACTAAGTATGTAAATAAGTACACAAAACGGGGTTAAAGAATCGCTAGGGGTGGGTTTAGTTCAAAGAACTTCAATGACTCTCTATCGTTTTTGGACTCTGCACGGTCACGGGCGCATCACTTAGGGAGGTGTCTCAAGACAGAAGAAGTCTCCCTTTTTCTTCTGAAAAATGGTTAAGGCTGTGTGGTTTCATTTCTAGACATTTTTCAAAAAATCTGTTGCGTTGTATGTGAATTTTTAGTGGGCTCCTCCCATTATTGCCAGATTTTTAGGGGAATATTCCCCTGAATGTCTCAAAACAAAGCCAAAATTCCCTAAAATTAATTTTGAAACCTTGTAAGTACAAAAACTAGGTCCCATAAGGACCTGAGACTCCACTAAAGATCTTAAATGTATTTTAATTTAGGAGAGACTCCCCTAAGCTGGCAACAGTGGCTCTCCTCCCTACTGTAAATACCCCCATGCGCACGGTCACCATTGTGAGCAAGGGCTTCGAAGGTTGCAAAACCGCGATCCCTAGTAAAACTTTCACCAGTACGTTGATCCGGAATTGAATTAAAGTGGCTCTCTGGTCATATATGTATGTGCCTTTATAAAATCCTTACTAAACCCTCTGTCTATTTGAGCACTCAACTGTCTATTTTAACACTCGGCTTTCATTCACCTTCCAAGACAAGTCACGATTGAAGGCCGATTGTTTCGTTGGTCATCCCTCATCGATATCCTTTCAAATGCACATCAAGGTGAACTTTTATTGTTACTCGCACTCTATGCTATACTTACTGTTCAAAAAGTATCCGGATTTTGGAAATAAAACGCAGAGATTTAAATTTTATTTCAAATTTATTTTATCTCCTTCAAAATATGCTCCTTCTGAAGCGATACACATGTGCCAGCGCTTAACTTAATCTTCCATACACTTTTCGTAGGCCCATGCAGACATTACTTTTAGCTCCTCCAGCGAACGGTACTAAACACTCCTCCTTCCAATTGATCACGAAGTTATTTTTGGTTTCATCATTACTCTTGGGTGAATTGCTCTCACTGAGAGTTAGTGTGTGACTCTCATCGTCTTGTCTCCATAATTTTCACCACCATTCCGCCATTTTATGTATTTCTTCTAAATTGGTTTTCTAATTAAACCAGAATTTATTTAATCATGCCCATCTCTCAATCTGTAAAAACAATAGTCCTTCATTCAAGTTTGATCGAAGAATGAATCTCACTTCATTACGAGCATAAATGAATTTCCTCTCTCTACAAAAATTACAAAAAAAAGATAGCAAAAAAAAAAATGAAGAAAATATAATTTCCCCCAATCAAGTCTGTTCAAGGTTTTGCGGTAGCGTTGGGCATTAATTAAAAGTGACTTCTCGGGAAAACGGAATAAGACTTGATTTTTCACCGAAAGGAAGACTTGAGGCAAAATCAAATTTGCATTTACATAAGCGACCTAACCGGAATAGAATTGACACTGGCAATATGGATCGGTGTCTTGGTCAGGTTGGTAAGTCGGTCAGATAGTTGAGTTGAAAGGTGGTTAGTTGGTTGACTGGTTGGTTGGTGGGTGGTGGGTGGCATGGGTTGCTGCATTTGATAGTTGGCTCCTCGTATACCACAAAAGCCTTGCATAATGAACGCTATGCAATGGAAATGGCGTTAATTAAATTTTCACTTCCAATATGATTTCAGTTTCTATGACTGCGAATATTTGCCCCCACCTGCACTATACAACTTTCAACAGTGAACAATGGAGTGTGATGAAACAGTGCAGAAGAAAAAAATAAATAAAAAGAAGTTCAAATAAAACGAAGGAAATCGTAAGAATAAGATAATCAATCTCAGCAGCATCAAACTCAAGACATCAGATCCAGATAAGAATTCAAAAAAATGAAATGAAAAAAAATGAAATAGTGTAGATGCAGTATCAGAATAAAATTCAATTATCGCGCTTAAATTAAACTGCCACTTCCGCTTTTGATGACATTTTAATCGGCCAGCCATGGGTTGGTGGAGCGCATTCGGCCACGGAATAAATTGCTAGAGACTGCAAATTGTTGAATCTGTTGAGCGCTGAGTGTTGAGTGTTGAGAGTTGAGGGCGATCGATTTTGAGAGTTGTTGCTGTTTGGTGGTTGGGTTGAAGCTTTAAGAATATTGCAACGTTGATTGCATCGTTGCGTGATTCTTAATCAAATCCCTGTTGTGCGTTAAGCTTTTGCGGCTTAAATGCGATATTAATCAAAAGCTGCTTTCGATGCTAACGACAACAATCGCCTTTGTGTGTGTGTGTGTGTGTGTGTGCGCTTTGCGTCGATGATGAAGGACAAAAGGATTGCAAGATAGAGGAGACGACGAGACGGAGGGCTGATGGCATTTTGGAATTTGCAATTTTACGCTGTGGGAATGTATTTAAAACGCTTTAGCGTTGCGTCACGTCACGTCAATATTTAATAGCCAATCGGGGATGTCATCAACAGGGTCACAGTCTCTGTCTCTGAGAACACTTTCATTAATGTTGCTGTGATTACTGTTGATGTTGCTGCTGCGTTGGCACTGGCGTTGGCGTTGGCAGTGGCGCTCGGCCCTGTTGATGATAAATGACATTTAACGGGCTTAAATCGTTGTCAACGTCGTTGTTATTGCAATTATTAATTTCGCTGTCATTACATGCCAGGGGAATGCAATCGATTTGGTTGTTATTTCTTGTTGTTGTTGTCAGCGGAAATTTTCGTAAATATTGCAGCTGTGATAATTATGTATTTATCATAAGTCATTCGCCCTGCGTTGCATAGCCGACGTCATTGTCAGTGTCATTTTCGTCGTCGTTGTCGTTGTCGGCGTAGCCATTGTTGTCGTCGCCTCCGAGTGAGCAATTGACCTGGTTGGCTTTATGCCCTGCATCAGCCCTTAAAGCGTTTTCAACATTCATCCCACTATTTGGCCGTAGTTTTGTATGGCGATTGTCATATATATTTTTCGCTTGTGTTTGTTTTTGCGCTCTTCCCTTTAATTTCATTGTTGCTTCCGTTGCAATTTTCCCATTTTCATATTCCCCAACGTCATTGTCCGGCGGGACCCGGACGACCGCGGCGCAATCGAAGGCGTTGGCAGCGGTATCTGAGCTTCCGTCGATGATTTTTTTTTTTTTGTTTAAGCATCGTTTTTCGTTTTTATCACCACTTAATCGAGTTTTCATCGTGTAATCACCGTTCTTCCACTCTCACTCGCAACAGGGACAACAACGAGCGAGTTGACGACGTCCAACATCGAGCCGTTAACGCCTCAAGGATGAAAGGCGAGCGATAATGCCGCGTCAGAGTGTTTTAAATATTGGAATTGAAATTTTTTTTTTTAGTTTATTTTTTAATTCATTTTCAAGATTGCTATTAAGAAGTATCTGCAAAGCGACTTTCCATTGCCGTCACTTTTTTATGTGCTTTTCAATAATAATTTCTTATGTCCTAAAGAAGGAATTTTCATGGTCCTCGCTGGTGGTCTTTGAACTTTGGTTGATGTAGTTTTATGTCTTTGATGTTAAAAGTTGGAACGAGAAATTCAGAATCAGACTAAATGAGGTATCCTCAATGATTGTTCCAAGACTTCGACAGCCAAAAAGTGGAGTCGGCACCGTGCATTTTTTGGACTCTGTATGCGGTGCGCTGATGCTCTTAAGGACCCTCCGAAAAGCATCCCAAATGAGCGTGTTGGCGGGAGAAAAGGGCCTTATTAAAATATATGAAAAAATTTTACCCTGAGGACTTCTTAATGGAGTGTTTTCGGCGTCGCATCAAGTAAACCGCAAGGACTCTGTGCGAAATCCTCTATTCGCCTATACATTTTTTTTTTGAAAAAAAGGATTCCTAAAATTATCCAAAGATAAACCAGAAGGAGTATTTTTGGATTGATTTCACAAAATGATCCTTTAATCGTGTCTTTTCCCAAATGCTATTAATTTTATTTATAATTCAAAATATTTCTTGTTATTTTCAACTTGTTTTACTTAGGACATGTGGCTCTGGGCTAGCGTAGGGGATGCGTGCTATGCTCTTGATCCCAGCGTCCGAGGTTCGATTCTTGGCACAGGCGAAACGGAGTGTAATGTTCCAAGCCTAGCACTGGTATTTCAAAAAATCGCATGTTAGGGGCACACTATATAAAAAGACAATACACTCACATAAACCCAAGAAAACCTCCTTGGTATCACAATGGGCCGATTAACGGCCTATGTTAAGTGGCAGCCACTTCAACCTACCTACCTACCCACTTAGGACATTGTTTAGCTTTAGTCCCTTAAACCATAAAATATGACAAAAAATCAACGCCAACTAGAAAATGTAATTTCAATGATGACTCCTAGAATGCTCTTTGACGGTGCTCTACAGGAGCCCATTGTCGGTGCACTCCGAAAACGCTCCTTCAAAGTGTCTACTTTGGAGTCCTTTTTGCATACCTTGTTCGGAGCACTCCAGATTAGAATGGCTGAGTCAGTGCTGCCGCAATTTGTTTATAAACAAGAACTATTTGAGAATTATATGTTGAGTGAAATATTTGTGCTCAGTGTGTACGAACTCCAATAGAACAATATTTCTATAAGCATCTTAGATGGTGCAACATTTAAGACGCAATCTCTTTTGAAAGATATTTAAAAAGTTTTTGAACATATCCAGTGGGTTGACACGATCCTCAAAGCATGGAACCAGGAACATAAAATAATTCTGTAGAGCAATGAATAATGCCAGTATAAGCCCCAATCGTTTGAATGCTTCGTCATAGGGAAACTTCAGATCAGATTTCTTGGCTCTTCAGCTAAGTTTCATCTTTTCGATTTGATCTCGTTTTCGTGTGCACATCATGCATAAGCACAGAAAGGCTATCTGAACTCGTTATTCAATCAGTGATGCCAGATTGATAGCTTTTTGCCACTTTCATTTCATAAGTAGAAACTGTTTTGAAATACTGGCAGCCCTGATTTTAGTAATTTTTCTCAGCTAAGGGCGTTATCTACCTCCATAACTAAGCAGTAGTAGGTCACCAAAAAATAATCTAAAAAAAAAGTTCGGTTGGAAATTAAAATTTTTATTTTCATAAACTCCAAAATATGCTGGAAACAAGCAATGTTAAAATAATTTACACTAAATAATAAAATATAGAAATATAATAATTTCATTCGCTTAAATCAAGTCCGACTTTTTCTCATCATCGAATAATATATTTTATGCAAATTTTCTATTGAAAATTCAATCGTAAAACTTTCACCGGAAATCGAAACGAAACTTTGTGCTGAAATCTCTTTCGAATGATTTATTCTCTTCATTGAAAACTACTCAAGCGAACTCACACTCAATTCGCTGAAGAGATGTTAAATTACTTGAAACAAAGTCAAGTCAAGCACTTAGTCTAATCATCCAAATATGAAATCAATCATTTCGAAAACGAGCATTTCATCAACTTGTGTCCCCATAACGTTACGTTACGTTACGTTACGTTCACTCACATCTCATTCTGTCGCCAACGATGGACGAGGAATATTGAGTCCAGTAGTAAATAAAGCTGCTCAATTGGACGATTTGGGGATACCTGCGATGGCGACAACGATGATGCCGTTGCTAAGCTGCTCCGCTGAAGTGCGGCGTACAGCTGTTTCTGAAGGAGCCAAAACTGAGGGCTAAAGTCGTCATCAGCTCGGATGATGCTAAAAGCAACGACATTAAATACGATTTTGACAGTACGGCTGTATAGTGTGATGTGATTCCGTGTGGGTCTATGTGTCCGTAGGTACAATCGGTAAATGGTGCGCCTTGGCAATGATGATGGGGACACCTGATTTGTAGTTTGGCCGAACGTGAAAGATAATAACTCATGTTTGATAAGTGCAGATGGACAGGAAAGAGCCTGAACAAGTTAAACAAGATGATGGTCATGATTCTGACAATGACACAAACGACGACGACGATGATGATGATGATGATGATGATGATGATGATGATGATGGTGATGACGATGCCGTTGAAGGTGTTGATGCTGACAAGAATTCGTCTAACGTTGAGCAGCCAGTGTCTGATGTTAGCTCGATTCGGAGCAAAGAGCAGTTGTGGGGGCGGAGGGTTTCATCTTTGTTGTTGATAGTGCGATTTGTAAAGAGGATGGCAATGAACTGTCGTCACCAGATGATGCTGTCAGGTGAATGCTTTCATCAGAATCGCTGCATTGATTGCTGTTACTGTTGCTGGTGCTCTGGCTCATGTTGCCAGTTGTCCTTCGTGCTGAACAAGGTTCAATTGTATGTTCCTGGGAAGGAGTCGCGTCGAGCAAATCTTCTGGATTAACAGTGCATTGAGGCCTGACTTTTGTTACTATTATGAGACCATCAGAGCCAGTAACGTTTAGTTGACTGTTGCTGTTTCCCATGCTGTGCCTTTGCTGTGCCAATAAATCGCTGGTCGATAATGAAAAATGCTCTGACATGTCATTTACTTTCCTGATTTTATTCTGTGCAAAATTCGTCGTCGTCGTCGCTGTTGTTGTTTTTGTTGTCGTCGGACCGCCAAGGTAGTCGTCAGGATGGTGATCTTTGATTTTCGGTACAAGGGTTGTACGATTTTCAGCTTTTGGTGCTACTGTACCAGTGCTTGTAGGATTGTGTAATTGATTTGAAAATGATTGCATTGGTTGTATGGTGGTCATGCCGCTTGAAATCGCTGCTATGCGTTGGAGTTTATCCTTCAACGTTGCGCTCATCATGGGTAATAGCGAATTAGTGCTCGAATCGCTCACGGCTAACGTTGATGGAGTAGCTGGGCTTGACAGCAGTCGACCATCAGAATTTGTCGCCTGTGCTTGAGCAGCGGTTGTCGTCGTCATCGTCGTCGTCGTCGTTGCACTTGAAAGATTGTCCATGGAAGATGCTTTACTGTGTAGTAATTTTGTCAAGAATTTATTCGTTGGCAATTGAAGTCCAATGCGTACTTTGTAACTGGGTCCAGACTTATGCACTTCCGAATCGCAACGTTGTGGACTTTTCATTGTGCCTTCTAATGCCCTCGGATTTACTTCTTTGTCAAGTGACGTTTTACCAATGTTCACAATCGCATTTTGTTGTTCACATTTTCGTTGGCGTTGTTGTTGTGTTTGTTGCTGCTGCTGGTGCTGTTGGTCATGCTGCATGTGCTTCACATTAGTTCCGAATAGTTTCTGTCGCAATTTATCTTCGGTGCGACATAAATTGAAAGCGTTCGTAATGGCCGCGTATATCTGTTCGGCAATTAATGCGCGCCTCGGCGTATAGCGATCCCTGCAGACAGGACATTTCTCTGCCCGTATGCGACAATTGACGCAGAGCAAGTGTCCGTTCTGACACTGCATCGCTGGCGGAGGTATCGTATCTAAGCAAACGGGACATTCAATAATCGAGAGAATCGATTGCACGATAACGGAGAGACGTTGCAGCGTGCGCGGCATCGGACCGTCACAAAGACTCTAAGGATAGAAATCAATGACAGTTGAATGGTTTTATTGAATGCCCAAATTAAATTGAAGAAAATGCAAAAAAAAGAACGGAAATAGAAAAAGAAAAATTGCAATAAATGGAAAAGCTCTTTTTTCTTTCTTTTTCTCGATGCGAATTCTATCGACTTGTGAACCTTGAGAGTGCTTTTCCATTTCGAACTTACTTCTGGATCGCATTTTAATTCGTGACCGGTGCTCCACAATAGCAACGTGACATGTTCTGATTTTGCTTTAACTAATTTTCCGATTTCCGTTATGCGTAGACCCAACACGTCTTTGCCATTAACCTGGAAATGAGAATTTCAAATGTCAATGTGGATGCCAAAAAATGAAAAAAAAAAACAATTGAAAAAATTGAAGAAAAAATATTTAAAAACAAGTAAAGAAGTTTACATCGGCAAAGCCGATTGCACACATACCTTTTCCTCAGCCTAAAATATGTTAAAACATTACCTTAACGAAAATTCCTGCCGTTTTCGTTGTTCTAGCTTGGATATCTATTTATACCTTATCTGTACTTCGATTTAGGTTCTAAAACTCGAGATTATTATTAAGCAAAAAAATTTCGCGAATGGTGGTCATGGTCAAATTTTAACCGTTAGAGGACAATATGTCTAGCTGCGAAATACTCAATTCAAAATAGTGAAAATCAAATTTTCGCGAATTTCGCGGATGGTGGTCTTGATCACATTTTAACCCTTAGAGGAAATTTAGTTTAGCTGCGAAATACTCACTTCAAAATAGTGAAAATCAAATTTTCGCGAATTTCGCGGATGGTGGTCTTGATCAAATTTTAACCCTTAGAGGACATTTTGTTTAGCTGTGAAATACTCAATTCAAAATAGTGAAAATCAGGTTTTCGCGAATTTCGCGGATGGTGGTCTTGATCAAATTTTAACCCTTAGAGGACATTTTGTTTAACTGCGAAATACTCAATTCAAAATAGTGAAAATCAAATTTTCGCGAATTTCGCGGATGGTGGTCTTGATCAAATTTTAACCCTTAGAGGAAATTTAGTTTAGCTGCGAAATACTCACTTCAAAATAGTGAAAATCAAATTTTCGCGAATTTCGCGGATGGTGGTCTTGATCAAATTTTAACCCTTAGAGGACATTTTGTTTAGCTGCGAAATACTCAATTCAAAATAGTGAAAATCAATTTTTGCGAATTTCGCGAAATGTGGTCATGGTCAAAATTTATCCATAATGGACGACTTTACTTGGCGGCAAAATACACAATCAGAAGAAGCAAAAAAATAATTTTTGTATTCAGATATGAGAATAAGAGAAAGAGTGTTTTTTTCTATTGTGTAGGATGATGACCATAGTTGTAGCGATGTCGCAATTTTTTTTCAGCGAAAGCTTAAGTCTACATAGTAGCTATACACACACCAAATTTCAATAAGCTGGGATGTATAGTAAAAAAGTTATCCAGGAAAAACGTTAAAAAATCATGATTTTTGAAACTTCTGAACCACTTCCCACGACCCAAGAAGGGACTACGTAAAAAATTTGTATGCAGTTTTTTCGGACATTTACCTGGTTGAAGTCCATGCCAAATTTCAATATGATATCTTTCATGGCTTAGGAGTAAATTACGAAAAACTAAAGTGTGACCGAACAGACAGACAGACAGAGACAGACTCGAGACAGACCAGACCAGACAGACACGACAGACAGACAGACAGACAGACAGACCAGGTGACAGACAGACAGACAGACAGAACAGACAGACAGACAGACAGACAGACAGACAGGACAGACAGACAGACAGACAGACAGACAGACAGACAGACAGACAGACAGACAGACAGACAGACAGACAGACAGACAGACAGACAGACAGACAGACAGACAGACAGACAGACAGACACAGACAGACAGACAGACAGACAGACAGACAGACAGACAGACAGACAGACAGACAGACAGACAGACAGACAGACAGACAGACAGACAGACAGACAGACAGACAGACAGACAGACAGACAGACAGACAGACAGACAGACAGACAGACAGACAGACAGACAGACAGACAGACAGACAGACAGACAGACAGACAGACAGACAGACAGACAGACAGACATGGCTAGATCGATTCCTCTTGTCACCCTGATCAAGAATATATATATATGTCTATATCTACCGCGACTCCTTTGGTATGTTACATACACCGTGCCAAACTTAATATACCCTTTCCTTCGGAAAAGGTATAAAAAACAGCTTAGGTGAAGCGAATATCGAAGAAGAAAGAAAAAAGGAAAGAAAAATAAATCCTCGACAAAATCGAACCCGGAGGCTCGTGCTGCACCAATGCACGTGAGCGGGTATTTTTTCCAAATGCTCACACGACACATTCAGGTGTTGGCTTGCTCTTCAAGTTAATGTATGTGTGATTCCTCGTACTCTTGCATTCGGATATTTCAAGTCGTGCTACTTGCAGGATTAGGCATGCCAGATGGGCCAAGCAAAAAAGCAGCACATTGGTTGGTGTACTAACTAAGAAGCAGATTCTGCTTCATCTTTTTTTATGTTCAGAAAATGGTGAATTTGAATTATGTTGAAATTTGTTCAAGGTTGCCAATTGATCAATGATTTTATTTTGGTGAACATGAAGATTTTTTTACTTGACGAATAGAAATTTTCGAGCAACTTGATTACACTCCATTTCTTTTCCGCAAATTTCTATTTCTAACTACTGAAAAACTTCCATATGAGACTGTAAAATGACTGATATCCGATATCAAACTACCCTGCAGGAAATGTCAATAGTGAATCTATACTCTTTCTCTACTGTCTGCGTCATCAGTACTACTGACCAGTTATACCCGTCGCAATGCTTTGGGTTATTGACATTTAACATTGATTTGTCATTGAATGTCAACAGTCGACCGAAAAATTATTGACGAAATATTGACGTCGGTACTATTATGTAGAAAAAAGGAGTACTCGTTCGTTGTTGACATGGTCAATAAAGATGAACTATACCTCTTGACCAGGCATGCCCAAAAGGCATTCAAAAAGGCAAAAGAGAAGCAAAAAATAGAAGTTCGTGTACGTATATGAAGAGAGAGTTTTAAAAATGGTACCGAACGAGTAGGCTCTGTGCCGCTTTTTTTCAGAAGAGAAGCTAGTTTTTGTATTTTTATGTTTTTGTTGTACTATACACTAACATTTTTCGGAGGTTTGTCTGTAGTGGTGGTCATCACTGCTCTTGACCGTACAGTTTCTCTAATGACACCGCCTATAAATACTGATGACGTTGGAACTAGTTCTCTCATCTATATTGACGTCAATATAGACATGGGGTATTTTTTCACATACAGTGTTCGTGTAATGAAAAAACCCACACAACTAAAAATATTGAAGCTAGTATGATATCGTGTATCAGTCACTTAAGCGACCTGAATATTAATAGCTTACAAATTATACGAGATTGTAAGCGAACGGCCCACCAATAGCTTACTTTTTGTGGTGGCGGTAGGCGTTCACTCTACAAAACGGCCGAAACGCTAGAAAAAAAGTATACTAGGATGGTATATGAGGTCGTATGCATTACCGCCTACGGCCTACGAAATGTGTTAAGGGTCATTGCTTCTGGAGGCACCAAATTGGCGGGTGGGGACCTACATTTTCTGAAAATCCAGTATAGCAGTATAAGGGTCGCAAAATCAGTACATGTCCTACTAAATAAGGACGCTTGGTAACCCTACACAAGTTGGCACAGATCGCATTGGATGCTGGTGCTGCGTTTAAATGGTGTGCTTTTGACAGTTGATGCCGCACATCGTTTGGCTCAGTTTTTCCGTCAGTCAGCGATGACGACGACGACATTTACCTTGGCTTTTCCATTCGTATGTGTGCCATGCGGTTACGGAGTTCAAATTTTGTTTAAGGCGGATGCGAGATATGTCAGGCAATTTGTTGGAAATTCTTCCGGCGATATAAAAAGTCAATTGATTCTCTTTGATTTTTGCT